>JAPKLY010000033.1:750520-809761 GCA_026898435.1 Prunella vulgaris | reverse complement strand
AAGTACCTATCCTCAGGGTTTTGAGGATAGCTTCCTGTTAAATCAGGTCGTGGACGTAGGAGTTGGTTATCTCCGAACCACGTTAAAAAGACCCTTGTGTGCTGATTTACTGTTTTGTTCAGGATCATAACTGTCATCATTCTAAACTGAACATTCTGCATTATTTTTATATTCAGGACTGAATCAATCATCCTGAATCTTAATACTGTGCACTCAGCCTTAACCACCAGTTTACTAAGCAACTCAGAGATAATGTTTTCAGAAACTAAAACGAGTAGAAACTTAGGGCTCACTTTCCGCACGTACTCTAGCTCACTGTGATAGTAGTCCAACTGACTCGCTTCTGAGCAGTCAGTAGGTTTGTTATCTCTACTGAGCTTCCGAGCACATTACTCACACTCAGCTTATCTGACTCTTTACTGAACTGTCCCTGCTGCCCCTGTGGTCCTTTAGCATATTGAGTAGTTCAGGAAGTCCTGACTGAGAGTGTTAGAGCATTTTTCTGAGTCCTTCAGAAAAATTTGACATCAGTGTATTCCCTCCATACACTGATTGTACTCGTTTCAGGACCAACAAGTGGTATCAGAGCTGTGGTTCAAAAGACCACTGACTTTGTTTACCAACAGTTTCTGAGGAGAAACTTTTGGTGGTCTACAGAACAGATCTTGTTTCTGAAAACTGCATATCATGGCATCCGGTTCAAAACGCCTCGAGGGTAATCTTCCTGAATTCTCTATTGATAATTATGACTATTGGAAATTCAGGGTACTCGCACATCTCTATTCCATTCATGATCAGATGCCTTTGGTGATTGAGCAGGGTCCAATCAAATTCATGAGGAATCTTCAGACGACCTGGCCTGTTGATGGCAATGTTCCTGTTCCAGCTGCCGGAGATGAAGAAGTGGAGAGGTGCGCGCTTAATTCTGATCAGATTAAGTAAATCAGACTGGATAATGTTGCTAAGAACATTATACTCCACACCGTTTCTTACAAGAATTCGGTCAGGCTCTTGCACCTTAGGACTGCAAAGGAGATCTGGGATGCCTTGAGAGAGATGAGTGAGGGATCAGAAAAGATCAAGGAGAACAAGAGAGATCTTACAATCAGGAAGTTTGAGGCCTTCCGGATGTTAGAGGGAGAGTCCATCGATCAGATGGAAGCTCGGTTCATTAAGATGATGAACGAGCTAGCAACCCTTGGGAAGGAATTTCCCAAGAGGGAGGTGTCTTCTAAAATCCTGATCTGTCTCCCTTAAAGATGGGACACATGAGTGATCTTGTTGAAGAACACTCAGGATCTTACCAACATTACTCACTCTCACCTATTCTCAGAGTTAAAGGCTCTGGAATTCGACCTCGATAAGAGGAAGAAGAAGGGTGTTGTCAGTGAGGAAGTTAGTGAGGAGAAGACTCCTGAAAAGGAAAAGAGCGTGGCTCTTAAAGCTACTCCTGAGCCTGAGGCCTGATCTGGTTCTAAGTCTCTGAAGGACATGAACAAAGATGAGCTGGCCTTGGAATATAGCCTGATGGCGCGGTGTTTCGAGAAACTAAACTCTCGATTCAGAAGTTATAAGAAATTTTATACTGACAGCCGTGATCACAGGTACTCCAGCCCCAGGAGATCGAGCCCCCGAAGAGAAGAGAGGAGGGGTTCAGATTCCAGGAGAGATCGCAATGAGCCTGAGCGGCACAGAGATGAGAAGAGGAGAGATGATGAGCCCAGAAGATCCAGCTCCAAACCTGAACGATCATCAGGGAGCAGGAGGGAGTCATCAGATAAAAGGTACACTGACAAGAAGTTTACTTCTGATATAGATCAGTGCTACCACTGCAAGAAGACATGACACTATCAGTATGATTGTCGGAGCTCAGTGCTCGTGAGCGTGAGGATCGGAGAGCCAAGAGAGAGCTCAGGGCATCAGACCGGAGAGCTTTGCTTGCTGAGGATTCCTCAGATTCAGACGGCCCAGGACGCCGGTCCCCTGAACTCTTCTCCGATGAGGAGTATGATGACCTCTGCCTGATGGCAGATGATGAGGTATGTTCTTCTGCCTTTTCTCCTGATCACGCACCTGAGCTTAGCTCAGACTCAGCAGGGGAACTTGACCTTCAGCTCACTCTAGAGCAATTGATGGTTGACTTCTCAAGGCTGCAGGAGACTCATACTCACATAGTGGATGTGAATGCACAACTGAGTGGGGAGAACGATCGGCTAACTGAGTCTCTCAGAGTGAGAGATACTGAGGAAGCTCTCCGATTAGTACATCTCCAGGAAGAGCTGCTTCATGCTCGGAACAAGTATGATGATGCTCCACTGGAGGTAGAAAGACTGAAGGGTGTAATCAGCTCGCTGATTGAGACTCGTGATACTGATCTGTTCCTCGCTCAGGAACAGCTAATGATTGAGCGAATTGCTCTAAGAGTAATGTTCGAAACTGAGTGGCAAACTCGCCTTTGTGCTGAGCAAACTGCTTGGGATCTTGAGCTGATCTCAAAAGAGAAAGCTCATGAAGAGTTGGTGCTTCAGTACACCACTGAAATTGAGGCCCTGAAAGAAACAAATGGGCATCTTGAGGTTAAGCTGAAGAAGTTATACACATCTACCAAAGTGGTGGATGAGTTAACAAGTTTCTCTCAGCTGACCGATGGTGCTAAATCTGGGTTAGGCTATGATGCCTCAAAAGACCCAAAGGGCAAGAAGAAGAGAGGTGCTTCAGGGAGCAACTCTCAGAAGAAGTTTGTCCATGCCCAAACTGACGACAAGAGCCCAAGTGTTGTTCGTCAGGATAAAAGCAAAGGGAAGGAGAAAATGCATGCTGAACCTGTCAGGCAAAGGACTGAGGAACCAAGGCCAAAACCTAAGGGAAAGGCCAAGGCTCCTCATCCTGAGTCGAGGAAGACAGACCAAGGAAACTCCAAGGCTCAGCCTAGGAATCCTCAAGCTGGGAAGAACTCTGCTCCTAGCACTTCTCATGCCCAGCCTGGAAATGCTCAGGGTGGAAGGAAATCCAGTCAGAGGAAATCTCAGGCAAGGCCAAGGACTACTGAGGTCTAGACACCTCAGGCAGGGCACAGAGCCCATCAGGAGCGTCCCAATCCTCAAAGGAGAAGGACAAACCAGGTGGCCTTTGAAAGGCAACGGAGACCTGAGTCCAATAACACTCAGACCAGACCTCAAGTGCCAAGAGGTCAGGCCAAAGCTGCTCCTTCTTAGGACAGACCCCGGCCCAATGCACCCAGGCCAAAGAGGAACAGGAGGCCCGCCCCCAGGAACCAATTCAGGGCTCCTGAACCTCAGGCTGACACCCATACACCCTCAACTTCCCAGGCACAAAGGAAGAAGACTGTGTATGTTGATGTTTCTGGGAGACAGGTTTACACTTCTGATGCTATCAGAATTGTAAAACAAATCTGGATCCCGAAGGGTATGGCTGACTCCGTAGGACCCAATACGAGATGGGTACCTGAGGCCTGATTCTTTTCAGGTCACTGCGGGCTACAAGAAGAGGAAGGAGGATCTGATGAAGGACAGGTACTTGAACTCAGGGTGTTCCAGGCACATGACCGGATTTCGTGATCTCCTTTAGGATTATGTAGATCAAGAAGGCCCGCAGGTAACCTTTGGTGATAACTCTAAGGGTTTCACCAGGGGATTCAGAACCCTTGTTATTGGCTCTATCCGTGTACTGAATGTATCATATGTTGAGGGACTGAGACATAACTTACTCTCGGTCAGTCAGTTTTGTGATCGAGGATATAATGTAGAATTTACATCTAACATGTGTCTTGTGAAGGACAAATCTACACTACAGGTATCAGGAGAGGCAATGTATATTTTGCTGACTTCAAGAGCAGTCCTCCTGAAACTTGTTTGGTCGCTAAGAGCTCCTCAGAGCTCAGTTGGCTGTGGCATAAACGCCTGAGTCACTTAAACTTCAAGATTATTAACAAAATCTCTAGACTTTCTCTTGTAGATGGCCTACCAAATGAAGTTTTTAGCAAAGACCACGTGTGCGGAGCATGTCAGGAAGGCAATCAAACCAAAGCCTCATTCAAAGAGAAAGAAGCCTTCTCAACTGACAGAGTGCTTCAGCTCCTGCACATGGATCTCTTTGGTCCAGTTACTCCTGTCAGCATAAATGGTAGGAAATATACCCTTGTTGTTGTTGATGATTATTCCAGGTATACATGGGTTATTTTCTTGCTGAACAAGAAGGAGACTCAGGTCAACCTTCCGGAGCTACTCAAGCAATTGAGTACTGAACAGGGTCAGAGCATAGTCAGGATCCGATCAGATCGAGGAACTGAGTTTATAAACTCTATTATAACTAACTTTTGTACTAACCATGGTATAGCTCATGAGACTTCTGCCGCCAGGACCCCTCAGCAGAATGGGGTAGCTGAAAGAAGAAACCGGACCCTGAAGGAAGCTTCCAGGACCATGTTGGCTGAGTCAGGACTGCCCAAGAAGTACTGGGCTGAAGCAATCAACACTGCTTGCTACACTCAGAACCGATCTATGCTGAACAAACAACATGCTCAGACACCTTATGAAACTTGGAACAAGAGGAAGCCTCGCATCTCTTATTTCCATATTTTTTGGTGTAATTGTTTCATCCTGAACAATGGTAAAGACCAGCTGAAAGCCTTTGATAACAAATCTGATGAGGGAGTTTTCTTAAGATACTCCTCAGTCAGTAAAGCTTTCAGGGTGTACAACTGTCAGACTCTTTGTGTGGAGGAAACACCTCATGTTGTGTTTGATGAGTCTGCATCAGTGCATAGGAAACAGGTTCCGTGTTCTGAAACTGAGGGGGTTACCAAGAGAGTAACAAGACTGAGTCTGAAAAATCTTGAATTCAAGATCAAACTTGTCTGTGCTCCCAAAGGATGGGATTATGATGATAAAGATCAGGATGGACCTCAGGCCAACCCTCAGCAAGCCCCAGCCTCGGAGAATGTTGAGTCTCAGACGGAGGGACAGACTCAACCTGAGGTACGTACTGTCGGTGATGATGCTTCTGCACTTGAGACAATTACTGAGTTCAACTCTGTAGGAGGAAACAATGTCTCTGATATTGGCCAACCCTCAGGAAATGACTCAGTATCCCCTGTTCTTGCTCGTTCCACTTCTTTGCCTGTTATTGTAGAGACTAATGTTTCAGGATCAGGCGAGGGAACGTCAGCAGCTCCCAGTGCTCCCGTCAGCAGGAGGCGATGGCTAGATGATCACTCATTGGCTGATATCATTGGTGATATCAATGAGGGGGTCAGGACGAGGTTGTCCTTTGGCGAGAGTGCTATGTTTTGCGGATTCCTGAGTGATCAGGAACCTAAGAATATAGAAGAAGCTCTTGCTGACCCCAACTAGATCCTAGCCATGCAGGATGAGCTCAATCAGTTTGAGCGGAATCAGGTTTGGGAGTTAGTTGAGAGACCTAGGCGTCAACATGTTATTGGCACTAAGTGGGTCTTTAAGAACAAGAGGGATGAGAAGAATGTTGTTGTCTGAAATAAGGCCAGACTAGTAGCAAAGGGTTACTCTCAGGCCGAAGGAATAGACTATGATGAGACCTTTGCTCCAGTCGCAAGGTTGGAAGCAATCAGGTTGTTTCTGGCATATGCAACATTCAAGAAATTCAAAGTGTATCAGATGGACGTAAAGAGTGCCTTTCTGAATGGTGTACTGAACGAGGAGGTCTATGCTGAGCAACCTCCAGGGTTCAAAGTTGGTGACAAGGTATATCACTTGAAGAAAGCTCTTTATGGCCTGAAGCAAGCTCCGAGAGCTTGGTATGATACATTATCCCAATTTCTGATAGACCACGGGTTCATGAAAGGAACAGTGGACAGGACCCTCTTCCGGATATCTGAAGGAGAGGACATTCTCTTGGTTCAGATTTATGTGGATGGCATAATTTTTGGATCTCCTAATCTGAAGCTTTGTGAGAAATTCTCCAAGCTGATGACTGGGAAATTTGAGATGTCAATGATGGGAGAGATGAATTTCTTGCTGGGTCTCCAAGTCAGGCAAACTGACTCCGGAATCTTCGTAAATCAGTCCAAGTATGCGAGGGACTTGATTCAGAAATTCGGAGTTCAGTCCAGGAAAGTCTCACGTATTCCCATGAACACAAATGAGAAGCTGGATCCTGACAGAGAAGGAGTCTCAGTAAATCAGACTGAATATAGGGCACTGATAGGATCTTTATTGTACCTGACTGCTAGTCGTCCTGACATCACTTATGCAGTCGGAGTGTGTGCAAGGTATCAGTCTGATCCAAAGAAGAGTCATCTAGAGAGTGCCAAAAAGATACTGAAATACCTGAGAGGTACAGTCAATTTAGGACTTTGGTATCCCTCTGATGACAACCTAGAACTGACTGGCTATTCAGATGCAAATTATGGAGGATGTAGGCTTGATAGGAAATCAACTAGAGGCACATGTCAGTTTCTAGGGAGTAAACTGATCTCTTGGTTTTCAAAGAAGCAAACAGTGTTGCAACGTCTACTACTGAGGCTGAGTATATGGCGGCAGGCAGTTGTTGTTCTCAGATTCTTTGGCTGAAACAGCAACTGAGAGACTACCAAATTGAGGCCACTGAAGTCCCAATTTATTGTGACAATAATAGTGCCATTGCCATATCCCAAAGCCCAGTCTTACACACAAGGTGTAAGCATGTAGATATCAGGCATCACTTTATCAGAGATCATGTTGAGAAGAAGGACATCAGGATGGAGAGAGTCCCTACTGATAAATAGATAGCTGTCATCCTGACTAAGTCTTTGCCTGAAACCAGGTTTGTTGAATTATCAGTAGAGTTAGGACTCCTTGACCCAGGCTTAGGAGATTCTAACTGAATCTCAGATCAGAATGCATAAGGTCAGGGGGAATGACTAGCTAGGACTCAGGAAGAAGGAATATCAAAGAGAATGTGAATGGTTGTAGGGGGAACATTCAGTATAAAAGGGATGATCAGTACAGACTGATTAAGATTCAGGACACTGAATTCAGGGCTTGTCACCCTGATAGGTCAAATGTGGTATCAGTCAGAATACAAATCTGACTAACTGGTATGTTTCCTGATTTTCTTTCAGTCATCATATCTTGCGTGCATCATTCTTGATACTGTTTGCCGTATTGTCAAATCAATTTATTTTGTCATTTCATCCCAGCCATTCATTTAATATTCAGTTATTATTTAATGAAAATTATTTGAATTAAATACGAATATGCTCTGACGCGCATTTAATGCACAGAGGGCGGGAACAATTTTTGATAAAGTTTTGACTCATTACTGTTGAAAACCGAAGAGTCTTCATGCATCTTGCATTTTTAATCTTAACCATTGAATCTCATAAGTCATAATTTTCTGAGTCATCCGATTAAAACTGGATTTTAGTATAAATAAGGGAAGTTTTTGTTATTGCAACCTTTATGCACTCAAATCTTTTGTTGATATATTTCTCTCTGCAAACCGATTTTCTTCATATCTTCATATTAAATTCATGGCTTCTCCTTCTGTGGACTCGTTCTTTGGGAACCTTTTTCATCTCAGAAATGAAATCCATTAGGAACCATTTGGAGATTTTACCTCTAATCATCCTGACATCTTGCCTGTAAAGGACCTTTTTGAAAATGCAGGACTTCTGTAATTTATCACCACAAGACTCCAGAGACTCCATCCCCATCTTGTTGCTGCCTTCTATCTCAAAATGGCGCAGAACAAGGATTCCCAGGAGTGGGAGACATGCATTCCCCTAACTTCGTGTGTGAAGGGGAAGGATGGTGAGGAAGAGATGACCAGGTGGTGGGTCACTCTCAATATCAGGGAGAAGATTAAGGAGGTTTTTAATCTTCCCAATTCTGGACGAAGCCCTGTAGATTATGGGTTTGAGACTGAGAAGGATTATCTCCAGTCCCTCTGCGATGGTGATGTGGTACTGAAGTCGGGCCTGAACAAATCGGTGCTGAGGACTGAGAATCGTCACTTCTTTGACCTGACTAGTCAGGGAGTGATGGGGATTGCTGGAGGGCTGGAGCAGATTTCCCGGCCAAAATTATATACGATGATGGCGATCTCTGATGCCTCAGAGAACAATTTTAACTGGGAGGATTACTTCCTCCAATTGCTGGTAGCTGAGACCAATAAAATCAAGTACTCACCGGAGGGTCAGGCGACATTCGAGGCCAAAATGCACTTTGGCACCAAGATTTCTCTGATCTTGGAGACCCTGAATCTCTGTGATGTGGATCAGGCCCAATCACTCGAGATTCCAGCGAAGATAGATCTCTTCAGAGCTTACTCCGGTGATGCTGGCACCAAGAGAAGACCGAGGACTCAGAAGAAGAAGGCTCAGGCGAGCACGACTAGGAGAGTCAAGGCTCAGGCGGGCAAATCTTCAGAGTCCGATATTACGAAGCCAGCGGAGGACAAACCTAAGCCCTCAGGACCCAAGCACCAGAAGCTGACATTCTTATATCCGGGGTCAGAGGAGCGAAAGAAAAAGCTCGTGGAAGAGAAGGCTGCTGAAGAAGTGATTCATCATGCACATCCAGAGAGGGAATCAGCTCAGGCTGCTCTTGAAATCGCCCATATCTCTGCCATTCCGGATGTTGCACCCACTGATCCTTGACATTGCTTCAACTTATCAGGGCTTGGAGGCCCCCTCGGGTGAGGATCAGGGGGAACCTGCTCAGGAGGAAGAAGTTCAGATGGAGGTTGCTGAAGCAGTTCAGGCTGAGGTTCCATGGCCTTTCCCTGCGCCTGATGAGAACACATTGCCAGATTTTGAAATAGTGGCAAGGGGAACGGCGACGGAGATGGTGGAGAGAAGGTTTCCTGACCTCTCAGATGCTCAGAAGGAGGCTGTTGTGCAACTTCGCACTTATGCCATGATCAGGAGTGCCACCTGGCCTGAACTATGTCAGCTTGGAGAGTCCAGAGGATGGGACAATATGGCTGAATCTGAAGCTGATCTCTTTGATCACTTTGAGGTAAATTCCTTGCATCATCTGATCAAGATGGCAGACTTCATCAAAACTATCCGACGCATCTATCCTGAGCCAGAGCCTGAGAGAAAAGAGGAAGAGAAGGTAGCTGAGAAAGAGGTTGTTATGATTGCTGATGATGCTCAGCAAGGTGGCACTGAAGGGGTCAGTGCACCGGCCGATGAAGTAATCCTGGGACCCAGGACTGCGGAGGCTTCAAGAGAGGGTCCAACAGGTCTGGTCCGAGTCAAAGGAAAATGGATCACCCCCGAGTCTCTATATGTTCAGAACTCCTCACGAGCCCTTGCCAATCTTCACAGAAGGGTAATCCTCGTCGAGAGAAAAACAAGCCGGGTTGGTTCAAATTTTGAAGTGCTGAACAAGAAGATGAATAGGCTGGATCATGACCTGAATGAGATGGGAACTGATATGCATGCAGCCATTGACCTTCTTGGAGAAGTCAGGACTCAACACTCAGTAGATCTCACTGTTATCTCTGAGCAAGCAAAAGGGGCCATTCAAAGCTGCAATCAAATGGTCTCTGATGCGCAAACTCAGCAGGAGAACAAGCTTGCCACTTTTCTTGATCAACAACTGCCTGAAAAGATTGATCAACTGGTTGATGAAAAGCTGGCCAAGCTGAAGGCTGAACTAAAGGATGAGCTGCTGAGTGAGATGTCTACACAAGAGAAGATGGAAATTGCCTCTGCCCTGGAAAACCGAATGACGAGCTTCGAAGCACGGCTGAAGAAAGAACATAATTCAGCTGTTGATGCGCTCAGTGTTGATCTAAGGATGATGGTAGGGCAGATAGGGCAACTGCAGGCAAAACAGACTGAGATGGACAGTCAGTTCACTTTATTGGCGGAGTCAGTAAACGAGGTCGTTGGCCGAATCAACGACGATGATACCAAAAAGGGGGAAGGGAAGAAGCAAACAGCTGCTGGGAAAGCAAAGAAGAAGGACTTCCCCCTGAACTGAAAGCTGCAGACAGAAAAAGGACTAGGTCCATAGCTGCCATCGAAGCTGCTGAAGGTTCAGATCCAAAGAGGTTGAAGTCCTCTGAGGATCCCGTTCTGGAACTTTTGTACAAGGAGATGGAGGAACAGATGCACCCTGGGTTGACCACTCAGAAGAAGATGGTGATGACTGAGGAGGAGAAGATAGCGAAGATGAAGGAGATTTCGCTGCTCAGTCAGATTAAAAGAGTCCAATGAGTACCGGACTTCGCAGGTTCAGAAGAAGAAAACTGTGCCTTCTGGATCTCGAATGAAGACTCAGAGGAAGTTGGTGGTCAATCCAGATCAAGGTCCTCCTCCACTTCAGTTTGTTGAGGATTTTATTCCGATAGAGATGCTGGAGGTATGGATTCCGATCCAGAATAGGTGGGCTTACCTATTCTATGTGGTGGGGTTATGGGACGATCAATCTGAAGAAAAAGATGTCATACTGCATCACTGGATGGCACAGGAGCATCCAGATCTATGGGCTGAAATAATCAGACATGCTGACATTGAAGGTGTAGAGATTGCTCCTCCGGAATTCATAAAGTACCCTCCTCCACTCTTCAGGAACTCCAAGCAACTGGATCGGAAAGCAAAATCTGAAGAAGTCGTCAGAGTAGGACGCGCTGCCGGGGCCGTTGGTGATCGGAATAGGATGAAGCAGGTCCTGAACTGAGTCTTGGAGATGTATGAAATTCCTCAAGCTGCTTGGAATAAGGATGAGGAATAGATCAGGAAATAGTTGTTCAGGATTTGTAATAGCTTCAGAGTAACTGTAACTCCTATATCAATCAATGAAGTTATTTCATTTTCCTGAGTACAACTTCTTGTTGACTCCTGCATTTACTTTTCTGAATCCTTATCAAGAACTGTACTAACCCATTCCTTGTTTTCATCTTATAGACTAAGTGCCTAGTTTGTCAGAAGGTACTGAACCTATTTCACTGACTAAGTCAGTTGATTGTATAGATGAATAGGAATTTGCTTAAGGGTTTTGGCATCATCAAAAAAGGGGGAAATTGTTGGGACAAAATGAGTATTTAGATTAGATCCCAAAACCCCTGATGAATTTGCCTAAGTATAGTTGTTCAGGTTTGTCTAGTTCAGGATAGTCAGGTTAGGAATTCAGTTCAGGGGGAACACGCTGAAGACTGAAGAATATTGGAGTCGACCCAATTTACTGAAGTCTGATGTACAATCCATCCTGAAGAAGTCAGAGTCAGTCTTGCTGAAGATTGCCTGAACTGAAGCTGAAGAACGAAGCTTGATGATTCGTCCTGAAGACAATCCTGAAGTACCATTGGCTGATGTTTCTACTGAGTACACTAAGCATACTCAGGATAGAACTTAGTCAGTGAAGAGTAAGTGTTAACCTATCAGGCTGTGCTGAATGCACTTAAGACCTGACTTAGGCCTTGGTTCAGTTTACCTGAATCATGTAAGTCAAAAGCAAAAAGGTTATTTACGCTATGGGACAAGAGACAAAGAGAATGTCAGTAAGACTCCAATGAGACAAACATTCAGACTGAGTTATTAACAAGAAACTCAGAGTATTTAATGCGACAAATGTCTGAAAGTCAACTAGCCGTTAGAACGGAGAGCCAATGATCTTTCGACACGTGTGTACGGAGTCTGCGTAGCATTTAATGCGACATTTAATGCGTCTCAGAGTTGCAGGCGGTGGGACAAACTTGCCAGAATAAGCATGGCGATTAAGTCAAACAGTAATTCTAGCCTACAACCACCCTAAAAAGGAAAGATTTGATTTGATCTCCTCCAACGGATCTATTTTGAATCTTGCCTATAAATATGGAGAGCCTTGCCCCCATTCAAGGCTAACGGGAAATTTCCAAGCGAAAGCTCTCAAGAATCCAAGCACTCAAAGCATACTATAAGCAACACTCTGCAATTAAATTTCCCTAGTGTTGTAGTAGGATTCTCTCTGTATTTGCTTAGATCGATAGCTCTAATATTTAGCATTGTTTTGTATTGCTAGAGCTATCTTAGTTGGAAACCAGAATACCAAACCACTCAGGGTGTGAGATTGGTTGGTTAGAAGGACTGAGACTTGTAAAATGCCCAGGGGTCAGTTCCTAAGAGAGGAAGTTGGCTATTCGTGTCCCTTGGCACGTAAAAACCAAGTACCTATCCTCAGGGTTTTGAGGATAGCTTCCTGTTAAATCAGGTCATGGACGTAGGAGTTGGTTATCTCTGAACCACGTTAAAAAGACCCTTGTGTGCTGATTTACTGTTTTGTTCAGGATCATAACTGTCATCATTCTAAACTGAACATTCTGCATTGTTTTTATATTCAGGACTGAATCAATCATCCTGAATCTTAATACTGTGCACTCAGCCTTAACCACCAGTTTACTAAGCAACTCAGAGAAAATGTTTTCAGAAACTAAAACGAGTAGAAACTAGGGGCTCACTTTCCGCACGTACTCTAGCTCACTGAGATAGTAGTCCAAATGACTCGCTTCTGAGAAGTCAGTAGGTTTGTTATCTCTACTGAGCTTCCGAGCACATTACTCACACTCAGCTTACCTGACTCGTTACTGAACTGTCCCTGCTGCCCCTGTGGACCTTCAGCATACTGAGTAATTCAGGAAATCCTGACTGAGAGTATTAGAGCATTTTTCTGAGTCCTTCAGAAAAATTCGACATCAGTGTATTCCCCCATACACTGATTGTACTCATTTCGGGACCAACAAAAACTAATACCATGGTCCTTTTAAGAGGCATTTTGCGTAGGGGTTCGCGACACCATAAGTGTTTAGCCAGGTTAGTACTTTTGTGTCTTTATTATGGTTTATATTCCAGCCGATTAGTAGTCCTTTTGTGAATAAAGTTGACCAATTTAATCAAGAAAATCCTATATGTCATTCAACCCAATGCTTAAGGTTTAATTTTCTTTTGCCCTTTCCCAAATTCATTGTGGTATAGAAAATAGACAACACTTGACTACACCTCTCTAACTATTTGGTGAACAATTAATGTTTTATCCATCATATTTTAAATCAAAATTAGATTGAACATTCACGAAATGGCCTTATAAAGACACGATCCTCCATTTAAAAAATTAATACCATGCATACATGCTCATGAATCAAACAACACTAAAATTGCATTCCAAGTACTTAAATTCCAGAAATATAACAAGAACATCTAAAATTGCATCAATACAATAGTCATATTTCAGAAACATAATTATGCAGAGAGTTTAGGACTTATGGTGTGAGAGAAAATGGAAGAGAAGTGAGCGGAACAATATTTTGACGGGAGGCTATGCGGAAGACAGACATGAGGATGTGCAGCGGACTTTGGCGTGGGACACTGGTGCGGCAGAACTGGTACGTCGGGACTGGTGCGGCGGACACTGCTACGACGGAAACTGGTGCGGTGGATTCTGACGGCGATCATTGGTACGTCGGACTATGGCGATAGACAACAATCACAAATTCACAGCAGTAACATGGTGAAAACTAGGGCATAAGGACTTCAACCAAAGACAGTGAAAATTTTAAATTTGCTTATAAGGAAGTCAAAGAGTCGTACGTAGATTTAATCTTTCAAATTTTGAATTGCATTTTATAACACTAACATAATAATAAAGTTTAGTCTAAAATTTTATGAAAATTATCATATTAGCTTAGTGATGAGACATAACATTGTAGTGTTTGAAGATCATGGGTTCGATCCATTTTGAGTTTTGTTTTTTTAAATTATATTATCTTTAATTAAAACAAATATCTTCAATTAAAAACAAGTAATACCTTTTAGTAGAACAATTAATATTATTTAATAAGATAATTAATACTTTTCAAAAGGAAAAATCACAAGTAAGACCACTTTTAGCAGCCCACGTTCAACCTAAGACACTTTTCAAATTCATTTTCAAAGAGATCCAAATTATCAATAAATACACTTATTAAGCTATATATTATGATTATTTTATAACTAATAAAGTCCCTAGTTTCTAGCTATGAATGACCACATTAAATGCGGTTTCTGAGAATGAATAACCACTAGGTAAAATAAGGAAATCTGATTTTTGCACCAAGATCGTACAGACATTAAATTCTTCCGAATTCAAAAATTCAAATTAAAGATGTTGAATTGTGAGTTATATATTGATCTTCCATAAAAAAAATCCTATTTTTCCATACCAATTCCAGGGTGTGACCCGAGTCATCAAAATCGATGGTGCTTCTAATTTCTCCGATTTTGCATCCAAAGTGGTTAGTTTGTGGGATGGCTTGTTTAATAGATCGATTTCTTTCACATACTCTGTCGGTAGTGTTAATAACTGCGTTATGGATTGTGAATATGATTTTCGTAATATGTTTGATATCTACAAACTATCATCGCAATACCTTGTATCCATTGAATTTATTACATCAAACAATGCTCAGATGTCTGTTGCCTCCATTGATGATATGAATTTCCTGGAACATACCCATTGTAAATGCAATCACACTGTTGTTCCTGTCCACCCATGCCACAACATTCATAGTGTTGGGATAATCTTAGTGTTTTGATTAGATTCCAAAGCCCCATGATGAATTTGCTTAAGTATAGTTTATCAGGATGATTGTTTCAGGACAATTAGGTTAGAATAAACTTTTCTATTTACAGGTATTCAGTTCAGGGGGAACGTGCTGAAGATTGAAGATTGATGGTGACGTCCCAAAAGTCTGAAGTTAGAAGTGTTTTTCAACCCTGAAGGTTCAGATCGTCCTGAAGATGATCGACCTGAAGCTGAACCTGAGAACCTGAAAAGACTCCTGAAGCTGTGTGGAAGCCATCCTAAAGACAACCACTGATGAGGTCCATACTGAGTACACTAAGCATGCTCAGGGCAGGGCACCATCAGTGAAGGGCAAGTGTAACCTTGATCAGGCTGAATGTCACTTTTGATGTTCATAAGTCCTGACTTGGGCTTAGTATCAGTTTATCTGATACATGTACGTCCTGACAAGGCAAGGTTACACGTGCAATAGAGTCTGAGGAACAAAGAGAATGTCAGCATCTCCGTAATAAAGACAAACATTTATTCTGAGTAAAGAATGAGGAACTCCACAAGAAGATCCTTATCCTCCTAATTCATATTTATATCAAGATTTCTACTCTTATGAAGATCCATATTCCTACACCCCTTACCAAGATACATGCTCTTACAATGTACCTTCTCCTGTGCCCTTTAATAAAGAAGAGGCTTCTTCAAGCTACAACAATGACACTCTATCTCTTATAGTCAAGAAACTAGATGAGATGAGAAGGGAAAATGAAAGACGCTTTGAGGAGACCAACAAGAAGTTTGAAGAAATATTCAACACTAATGGGGGTCGAATCAAGAATTTAGAACTCCAATTGGAGCAATTGACTCAACAAACCCATGAGATTTTTGAAGAAAAGTTGGAGGAGGAAGATGGGGGTAACTTAGATGATGAATTTGATCTTCCATTAGGTGAAGAGAAAGAAAGGGAAGTGGAAAGTATGGGGGAAGAAGGGAATGTGGAAGATGAGCTTAAAGATGAAATGAGCATTTCTAAACCCTTAAACCCTTCTACTTGTGCTTTAATTGATAATGTTGTTTATTGCGAGTTTGTCTGTTGGAGTGTGGAGTCTAAAATTGACTGAATCACGAGCCCTATTTTCTTCAGCCCAGTTGATCCTAACGGGCTTAGGGTTAGGGCGAATGCGCTTTAAATTGATATCTTCTCATTGTAATACGTATCCAAAAATATAGTGAAAAACCTGGTTTGACATCGCTCCCAGACGTAGTCGCAAGATGAACTGGGTAAACAAATCTCGTGTTTATTCTTTTCGTTATCGTGTGTGTGCGTACAAATTCCTAACAACTGGTATCAAGAGATGTGTGTTCGAAGGGAGCAGCCACGATGAACGATCAGAAGATTTTAATCAAACAGTTTGACTGATCGAATTTCGGGTTCTGGAAGATGCAGATCGAGGATTATCTCTATGGTAAAGATCTGTACGTGCCCTTAGAAGAGGAGGTGAAACCCAAAAATATGGAACATAAGGAATGGAATCTGTTGAACAGAAAGACGATGAGTGCGATACGCTTATCATTGTGTTAGGATATCTGTGTTAGATGTTTTGATGATATAAAACAAATCAGCTTGTAATAGGACCAGCTGAACATGTTAGTCAGCTGATGAGTAGTTAGGATTAGATAGGTTCGAGTAAGGGGGAACCTACCTTGCTGCCTAGAAGATCTGAAGCTTTCATAGAAGAGAAGACCAGCTGAGACCTTGTGGACTTAGCCGATTTTAGAAGACAGAAGATTTAAGCAGCTGACACTGGAGCATCGAGAGCAGATCATCAGAGAAGTTTTCATCAGCCGATAAGCTGATGAGCAGATCAGCTGATATCAGAAGATTAGCTGATCAGCTGAGAGCACGTCGCAGAGAAGACAAGGACCATGGATAAAAGACTTATTCAGACGAAGTCAAGAAGACCAGCTGAGGTGCACACCAGCAGACTTGCACATCAGCTGAGGTCCAAGTATCAGCAGACTGATACACCAGCTGAGGAGACAGATCAGCTGAGGTCCTGTGCTCAGCCCAGATTCTTCGGAATAAATTTAAAGGGTTAACTTGCGATATAAAAGGAAGATTCCCAGAATAGAAGATCAATCAATCAAGGGGACAAACTTGATTGATTGAAGATCGCAAAGACTGACGGGAATCAAGAAGGAAATTCAATCAATCACAATGATTGATTGAATACGAGATTATAGGATCTCAGATTTCTAGCCCATCCCAACGGCTAGTTATTTGATCCTATAAATTAGAGTAATAGTGATAATTTCTGTATTGGATTCACACGCACATTAAGCTAGCCAATACTCTGTCAGTTTTATCACTTACGCTAAAAAACACCATCCATACTTATCCTTTGTAAAAGCTTTGTAGAAGCTGTGAGAAGTCAACTGCAATTATAGCATTGACAAGTTGTAAAGAGAGTTGTACTCTCAAAATTGTGTAAGTAAGTGAGTAAGTGAGTTAGTGGAGAGCCCCTCAAGTCCAAGTTGGATTGAGGAGAGTGGATGTAGGACAGTTGGTCCGAACCTCTATAAACCCCTATGTCTCTTCATATTTCTTTCTGTTCTTATCTGTGCACATCACTTTAAATTAAATTTTCTTTAAAACGTTTCCGCACTATACACAGCGCACTATTTTCAAAATTCAGATTACCTCAAGTAGTCTGCTGATTTTCTGAATAAATCAGTAAATTTGAAAAAGGTTTTTGAATCCTTACAAGTCTATTCAACCCCCCCTTCTAGACTTGTTCAAGTGTATTCTTCCCAAAACCTGCCTTTGGGACCAACACGTTGTCCACGAACGTAGCCTACCACACGACTAAAGCCAAGTCCGCAAGGGAGATGCTGGAGATCTTGGAGGAGATGTATCAGAAGCCCACAACCGCGAACAAGGTTCATCTGATCAGACGGTTGTTCAACCTCAGAATGTCAGAGAGCACACCAGTGCAGCAACATCTAAACGAGTACAATATGATAATTGGACAATTGTGTTCAGTCGGGATCGAATTTAGTGATGAGGTACTTGCCTTAGTTTTGTTATCTTCTTTGCCAGATAGTTGGGCCGACACAGTAACTGCAGTTAGCGCTTCATCTGCTAAAGATAAACTAAAGCTTGACGAAGTGAGGGATCTGATGATCAGCGAGGAAGTTCGCAGAAAAGTGTCTGGATCTACTCCAGGGTCAGCGCTGAACACGGAGGATAGGGGCAGATCGAAGAGTAGGAAAAGTCATGGCAGATCAAAGTCCAGAGGAAAGAGTCAATCCAAGAAAGACAAAGACTCAATTCAGTGTTGGAATTGTGACGAGTTTGGTCACCACAGGAACCCGTGTACAGCACCCAAGAAAAACAAGAAGGGGCAGAACGAGAAGGGACAGAAGGAGACAGCAAACGCAGCCACATACGCTGTTGAAGATGCGTTGGTCTTAAGTGTCAGTAGTCCGCTGAAATCGTGGGTGTTGGATTCTGGAGCATCATTCCATTCTTGCAGTGACACTGAAATAATGGATAATTATGTGTCTGGGGAATTCGGACAAGTCTACCTTGCTGATGATGAGCCCTTGAAGATCGTGGGAAAAGGAGATGCTCGGATATCCACACCAAACGGAACAACATTAAAGCTGAATGGTGTGAGGCACATTCCAGGATTGAAAAGAAATTTGCTTTCAATCGGGCAGCTTGATGTAGAGGGATACTCAGTGACTTTCGGCAGCAACAGTTAGAAGATTAGCAAAGGAGCCATGATAGTAGCGCGGGGAAATAAGGAGGGTACGTTGTATACTACAATTAACTCCAAGGACTGCATTGATCTCGTAGGAGCTACGACTAATGTTGATTTGTGGCACTGTCGGCTGGGTCACATGAGCGAGAAAGGAATGAACGTAATGTGTTCGAAAGGGAGATTTCCTAGGCTAAAATCTGTTGAAGTTGGCATATACGAGGACTGTGTTTTCGGGAAACAGAGAAGGGTCAGTTTCTCGAGAGGTGGCAGAACCTTGAAAGCAGAAAAGCTGGAGTTGGTGCATAGCGATTTATGGGACAAGCGCCTGTGAAGTCTCTTGTTGGTTCGGAGTATTACATGACCTTCATCGATGACTCCACTCGGAAGGTATGGATTTATTTTCTAAAAAATAAAATTGATGCATTTGATACTTTTAGGAAGTGGAAAGCCCTTGTAGATAATGATACGGGGCTGAAAGTAAAGTGTCTTCGTTCTGACAATGGAGGTGAATATGAACTCCCGTGAGTTTAAGGAATATTGTGCTAAGAATGGGATTCGCATGGAGAAGACTGTGAGAGGAACTCCCCAGCAGAATGGAGTTGCAGAACGGATGAATAGAACTCTAAATGAGCGAGCCAGATGCATGAGGCTGAAGAGTGGGCTGCCAAAGATGTTTTGGGCAGATGCAGTAAACACAACAGCATATCTAATTAATAGAGGTCCATCAGTTCCATTGGAGAACAAAATACCTGAGGAAGTATGGACAGGAAAAGAGGTAAATCTGTCTCACTTTAATATTTTTTGTTGTGTTGCTTATGCTCATATTAGCTCTGTTGATAGAAGTAAGTTAGATGCTAAATCTGTTAAGTGTACGTTTATTAGTTATGGTGGCGATGAGTTCGGTTATAGACTCTGGGATGAGAATAACCGGAAGATCATCCGTAGTAGAGATGTGGTTTTCAATGAACAGGTAATGTACAAAGACAGTTTGGAGGCATCAAATTCTGACAAGACCAATACCCAAGATATCGAGTTAGACGTCTCAAACTTGAGTGGGAGTAAGAACAATCAGAATGAAGAAGAGGAGGTTCTTATTGAACAACCAATGACCCCACCACCACTGGAAAATCCACTGCAGAGACCAGTTAGAGAGCGACGTGCACCTGAAAGGTATTCACCCTCTAACTACTACTTGTTACTTACTGATGGTGGTGAACCTGAGTGTTATACAGAGGCAGAGCAGAATGTAGACGAACGGAAATGGAGAATTGTAATGGATGACGAGTTAGCTTCTCTTCTGCTGAATGGCATTTAGGAACTCGTTGAGCCCCCAAAAGGTAAGAAGGCTTTGCACTGCAAGTGGGTCTATAGAATTAAGAATGAAGCTGATGGTAGCAAACGCTACAAAGCCCGGCTGGTTGTCAAGGGGTTTGAACAGCGACATGGTATTGACTATACTGATGTCTTTACTCCTGTTGTGAAACTAACCACTATTTAAACGGCGTTGAGTATGGTAGCTGCAGAAAACTTGATGTTGCATCCAATGGATGTGAAGACGGCATTCCTCCACGGTGGCTTGGTGGAGGAGTTATACATGACATAGCCTAAGGGGTTAGTAAAGAAGGGAAAGGAGCAACTTGTATGCAAGTTGAAGAAGAGCTTGTATGGTCTAAAACAAGCTCCAAAGCAGTGGTACAAGAAGTTCGACAACTTTATGATGGAGATTGATTACCAAAGATGCCACGCTGATCATTGTTGCTACTACAAGAGGTTTGACAGTAGCTTTCTTATTCTCTTGCAATATGTTGATGATATGTTGATCGTAGGAGCTGATGCAAGAGAAGTACATAAGTTGAAAAGGCAGTTGTCAGAATGGTTCTCCATGAAGGATCTTGGAGAGGCAAAGCAGATTTTTGGCATGAGGATTGAGCGTGATGAGGCGACGGGAAATGTGTATCTTTCACAGGCGAGTTACATTCAGAAGGTCCTGGAAAGATTCAGCATGTCAGAGTCAAAGCCTATGAGTGTTCCATTAGGCAGTCAGTTCAAACTTTCAAGGAATGAGTCACCAAGGAATAAGGAAGAACGTGGTCAAATGATGAGGGTACCATATGCCTCAACAATTGGTAGCATCATGTATGCCATGGTGTGTACAAGACCAGATATTGCTCATCCAGTGGGAGTAGTAAACCGGTTCATGGGTGATCCGGGCAAGCAACATTGGGAAGCAGTGAAGTGGGTCCTGCGATACTTGAGAGGTGTTGGGGAATTAAACGCGGATGTATTCGGGATTTACGCTAAATACAAATTTAAGCCTACAATTAATATCATGATTTAAACTTAATTAAATTAAATAATTGTATACCCAACAACAGTCTTTGCATGCAAAACATATGAACAAATATAATCACATAAAGCCCTAAACATGCGGAACTAAGGGATTTAGTGAATTATACCTCTTGAATAAAAGGCAGTTTCTGAGACAAAAGGCGTCCTTTTGAGATGCTTTGGGAGTCCCTTTGCTTGAATGGTATTGTCAGCAATGGTGGTTGAGATCAAAGGGCGTCCTTCTTGAGACCCTCAACTTGATAAACCCAAGAGCCTTCTCAAGTATTCCCTTGTCCTTATTCGTACACCCGGTGGGAGGCCACACGAATAATCACAACACAAGGAAGAAAATAATTTTGTTGCCCCACTCACTAGAATTTTCAAAAATTCTAAGAGAAAATAATGTTGTTTTGAAGTCTTGTATCATCTCATATTTATATTGAGAATACAAGATCTTGAATATCTAATATTTCAAATATTGATTATCATGAATATCAAATATTCTAATCTTGATAATCTTGAATACTAAAATATTCAATTCTTGACATTATTTTCCTTCAAGATTTTCGAAAAAAACAATATACATATAATACCCATGAGATCTTGATTTTATTAGATATTCTTGTATTCAAGATACATATCTATTTTTCATAAAATCTCTCACTAATTATGTATATATAAATTTCGAAAATAAATATAATTGGGCCCAAAAAATATTTCTTTTATTTTAATCACCTTATTCATTGTTGGACATTTAATTGGGCTACTTGAGGGGCCTTTAGGAGAATTAATATTGGACCTCCCAATGGGCCTTGAATTCTAACATTGAGCCCAATGTCATTCAACCTATTAACATTAATCTCACTCCACTATAGGATTAATGTTGCACTATCCATCTTATCACATATTACAATCATATGGCTCCCAGTCATTATTTCCCGTGTTTAAGATTCTCTTGTCCGTTAATTAATCAAGCCACTGAACGCTTTAATTAATTTAACATCTTATCCTTGGAGTAAGGACAACTCTTCTTTATCATTATACCGGAAATAAATTCCACTTGCAAGATATAGTATGACGAACATTTAGAGCCCACCAAGGGGACTAATCATGCAAGACTCTCCAAGCACTCGTTCCTCTGTATTAAATCTTAGCAACTGTCATGTTCTCAATAGCGTCACCCAAGATGCAAAGTATTGAGTCTTATTGACTCTCTACCCATAATAAATTAAAGTGCCACACACGGATCACACACGGTCCTATTTAAGGGACAGAGGTTTAGAAATAAACGACCACTGAGGTCTAATTCTTCATCCCATAAATCAGTACGGAAGAATTACCTCTCTGTAGGTCCTCTTCTATGCATCATCATGCACTAGTGCAATCCCTTGGTTAAGATAAGCCAATCTGGGATCTACACATCAACCGTTTACCAATGGGGTGTTCAAATCCCATCTAGGTTGTGAATTTAGTACTTGTTACAAGAAACTGATAATGTGATCTTGTTGTGAGTTATCCGGGGATCACCACATTTATCTATAGTGTAACTTGTACTATTATATGAACGGATTGCATTAAATAAATAACATTCATATTTATCTAAAGCACAGTGATAAAAGATTTATTTCAGATAAAGCTCAAAGATTCAGTTTAGTTATACAAAGTAAAAGCATACTTTCTAGTATAACCCTAACATGGGAGTTGTAAGCCGGTTCATGGGTGATCCGGGCAAGCAACATTGGGAAGCAGTGAAGTGGGTCCTGCGATACTTGAGAGGTACCACAGACAAGGCTCTATGTTTCAAAGGCAAGAATTTATCGCTGGTGGGTTATGTGGATGCAGACTTAGCATCAAATGACCTCGTTGGGAGAAGAAGTACAACCGGGTATGTTTTTACTTATGGCGGTACTGCTATATCTTGGACTTCTAAGTTGCAGATGGTTGTTGCATTGTCTACTACGGAGGCAGAGTATGTAGCTGTGACAGAGGCAAGTAAAGAGATGGTGTGGTTGCAGACTCTCTTGGGGGAACTTGGGATGGAGGATGAAAATAGTACTCTTTTCAGTGATAGTCAAAGTGCTATATTTCTTTCAAAGAATCCGGCGTTTCATTCAAGGACAAAGCATGTTGAGTTGAAGTATCACTACATCCGTCATCTTTTGGAAAGGAAGATCTTACAGCTTATGAAGATACTTGGAAATGAGAATCCAGTGGACATGTTTACTAAGGTGGTGACCTTAGAAAAGTTGAAGCTATGCATAGCTTCAATTGGCCTTGGAACTTGAAGATAAGGCTAGGCGATGCTAGGCGGATAAGGGAGGAGAAACAAGAAGATATGGTTACATGGACGATTTAGTCTACAAGTGGGAGATTGTTGGAGTGTGGAGTTTAAAATTGACTGAATCACGAGCCCTATAACGGCGATCCAACTATCTTTGGGGCCCTTATTTTCTTCCGCCCAGTTGATCCTAATGGGCTTAGGGTTAGGGCAAATGCTCTTTAAATTGATATCTTCTCATTGTAATCTGTATCCGAAAATATAGTGAAAAACCTAGCTTGGGATCGACCCCAGACGTAGTCGCAGAACGAACTGGGTAAACAAATCTCGTGTTTATTCTTTTCGATATCGTGTGTGTGCGTACAAATTCCTAACAGTCTTGCCTCTTGAATTGATTGATTATAAGATTGAATTGAAAATCCTCTTGAATATCTTTGATAGTAAGAGATGGGGGTGGATTGGTATTATGAGAAAAAAAGGAGAAAAATGCATGTGCTTACAAGTTCAAATTGATAAGGATAGTGGGTGTTGGGGTAGAAATCCTACATGTTTCCTTGATTTTGAAACTATGAGGTTAGAGTGTGATGGAAAGAATGATATATATCCTTGGGCATTTAACTAACATTTGTATTGTCCGGCTAGGGGATGTTAAATCCAAGCGCTAGATGGGAGGCAACCCATCCTAAAAAGTTTCTTGCTTATTAGATTTACTTTGTAGTTTTGGAAGTGTTTAATTGTTTTGATTTGCTTCATATGAGGTAGTGTGTTTTCTTACCTTGGTTGGTGCATGTGATTTTCCTAGTTTGGGGGTGTTGCCTCTTGGTATATATTGTTGTTTCTTGGTTGAGTTGAGCTTGTAGATGCATTGTTTGTTCATTGATTCATTTAAAATCCTATTTTCATCACTCTTTTCCAAACTTTTAGGATTCTTGATCTGAAAAAGTTTGGGGGAGGGAGGGTGGTGTGTTAGTTCTTAAAATTTTAGATTTGCAATGATAATTGATGTGAATTGTGAGCTTAGAAAGGTGTGTTGAGGAAAATTCCTCCAACTCGGCCAAGAAGAAAAAATTCATAAGATTGGGAATTCACTCTCTATTTCTTGATCCCAACTTAAGGTATGTCTTTACACTTATGTCTCCCTATTTGCTTCTATTCCTAAGTTTAATTTGCTTGATTTTAGATTGCTATTTTGAGCTTGATTGTTGATTCTTGGGTATTATGGTTTGAATTGAGCATTACCATGATCTTTTCGTCATTTATGCCAAACTTTTTAGATCCATGATCCAAAAAAGTTTGGGGGGTGTGTTCATTTTACAAATCTCATGTGCAATGTTATGCTTATGTTCATTCTTAGTATTCTATGATGTTTAGACCTAGTGCTTAGGATGGATGACTAGTTTTTGCTTGATATGATTGCCATATTGTTGCTAGCTTATGGTGATTGTTGCATGAGATATGCTAATGATTGTGTGGATGATGTTGATAGTTCATGTTAGGTGTAGTGAATTTATCTCTTGATTCTTGTCTTGTTCAGTTTGTAGTTGATTCTATGATTCTTGAGACATTGATGATATGAGCATTTTTTATAGGATATGAGACATTGATGATATGAAGATCCATGTTAGGTGTAGTTGATGTTAGGTGTAGTTGATTCTTGATTCTTGAGACATTGATGATATGAAGATCCAAACTGGATTGTAGCTATGCAAGAGGAGCTAAACCAGTTTTCAAGACAAGAAGTTTGGACTCTAGTGGAGAGGCCCAAACATCAGAAGGTCATAGGCACTAAGTGGGTCTTTAAGAACAAAAAGGATGAAAATGATGTAGTGGTAAGAAACAAGGCAAGGCTAGTAGCCCAGGGGTATTCACAGTCAGAGGGGATTGACTATGATGAGATATTTGCTCCTGTGGCAAGACTAGAAGCCATCAGATTGTTTCTTGCCTATGCTGTTTTCAAATGGTTCAAGGTATACCAGATGGATGTCAAGTCAGCTTTTCTGAATGGCATCCTGGCAGAAGAGGTTTATGTGGAATAGCCACCAGGATTTGAGATTGGGAACAAGGTTTATAGGTTGCAGAAGGCTTTATATGGACTAAAGCAGGCACCTAGAGCTTGGTATGATACCCTATCACAGTTCCTGCTGGATAGTGGATTCAGCAAAGGGAAGATAGATAAGACCTTGTTTAGGAAAGAAGATGGAGATGATATCCACTGGTGCAGATCTATGTGGATGATATCATTTTTGGCTCCCCCAATAAGCAGATGTGTGATAAGTTCAGCAAATTAATGACAAGCAAGTTTGAGATGTCCATGATGGGGGAGATGACTTATTTCCTTGGACTTCAGGTGAAGCAGATGTCCAATGGAACCTTCATAAGCCAAGCTAAGTATGCCAAGAATCTGATAGAAAAGTTTGGAGTCAGTAGCAGCAGATAAGCTAAGATTCCAATGATGGCAAACTTTAGCATGGATCCAGATGAGGCTGGTGAGAAAGTGGATTAGACACAATATAGAGGACTTATTGGTTCTCTGCTGTATCTCACTGCCAGCAGACCTGATATCAGCTTTGCAGTAGGGGTATGTGCAAGGTTTCAGGCAAATCCAAAGAAATCTCATCTGGAAGCAGCTAAGAAGATTGTGAAGTATTTGAAGGGTACTTCCAATCTAGGCCTCTGGTACCCTGCTGATGATAATTTTCAGTTGAGTGGGTATTCGGATTCTGACTATTGAGGGTGCAAGATTGATAGGAAGTCAACTTCATGCACATGTCAGTTTCTGGGAAGTAAGCTGTTGGTCCCGAAACGAGTATAATCAGTGTATGGGGGGGAATACACTGATGTCAGATTTTTCTGAAAGACTCTAAAAAATGCTCTTACACTCTCAGTCAGGAATTCCTGAAGTACTCGGTATGCTGAAGGTCCTCAGGGGCAGCAGGGACGGTTCAGTAATGAGTCAGATAAACTGAGTGTGAGGAAAGTGCTCGGAAGCTCAGTAGAGATAACAAACCTACTGACTGCTCGGAAGCGGGTCAGTTGAAGTACTATCTCAGTGAGCCAGAGTACGTGCGGAAAGTGAGCCCTTAGTTTCTACTCGTTTTAGTTTCTGAAAACATTTTCTCTGAGTTTGCTTAGTAAATTGGTGGTTAAGGCTGAGAGCACAGTATTAAGATTCTGGATGATTGATTCAGTCCTGAATAGAAAAATGATGCAGAATGTTCAGTTTATTATGATGACAGTTATGATCCTGAACAGAACAGTAAATCAGCACACAGGGGACTTTTTAACGTGGTTCGGAGATAACCAACTCCTACGTCCACGCCCTGATTTAACAGGAAGCTGTCCTCAAAACCCTGAGGATAGGTACTTGGGTTTTACGTGCCAAGGGACACGAATAGCCAACTTCCTCTCTTAGGAACTGACCCCTGGGCGTTTTACAAGTCCCAGTCCTTCTAACCAACCAATCTCACACCCTGAGTGGTTTGGTATTCTTGGTTTCCAACTAAGATAGCTCTAGCAATACAAAACAATGCTAAATAATAGAGCTATCGATCTAAGCAAAATACAGAGTGAATCCTACTACAACACTAGGGAAATTTAATTGCAGAGTGTTGTTTATAGTATGCTTTGAATGCTTGGATTCTTGAGAGCTTTCTCTTGGAAATTTCCCGTTAGCCTTGAATGGGTGCAAGGCTCTCCATATTTATAGGTAAGATTCAAAATAGATCCGTTGGAGGAGATCAAATCAAATCTTTCCTATTTTAGGTAGATTGCAGGCTAGAAATACTGTTTGACCTAACCGCCATGCTTATTCTGGCAAGTTGTCACATCACCTGCAACTTTTGAGACGCATTAAATGCGGCATTAAATGCTGCGCAGACTCCGTACATACGTGTTAAAAGATCATTGGCTCTCCGTTCTAACGGCTAGTTGACTTTCAGACATTTTTCCTTCCTCGTACATTCAATACTCTGAGTCTCTTGTTAATAACTCAGTCTGAACGTGTGTCTTAATGGAGTCTTACTGACATTCTCTTTGTCTCTTGTCCCATAGCATAAATAACCTTTTGCTTTGGACTTACATGATTCAGGTGATCTGAACCACGGCCTGAGTCAGGTCCTATGTGCTTTCAGCACAGCCTGATAGGTTATTCTGCCCAGTATGTGTAACCTTTTTGCTTTGGACTTACATGATTCAGGTAAACTGAACCAAGGCCTAAGTCAGGTCTTAAGTGCATTCAGCACAGCCTGATAGGTAACACTTACTCTTCACTGACTCAGTTCTGTCCTGAGTATGCTTAGTGTACTCAGTAGAAGCATCAGCCAATGGTACTTCAGGATTGACTTCAGGATGGATCAGCAGGCTTCGTTCTTCAGCTTCAGTACAGGCAGTCTTCATCAGAACTGACTCTGACTTCTTCAGGATGGATTGCACATCAGACTTTAGTAAATTGGGTCGACTCCAATATTCTTCAGTCTTCAGCATGGTCCTCCTGTACTGAATTACTAACCTAACTATCCCGAATTATTTTATCCTGAACAACTATACTTCGGCAAATTCATCAGGGGTTTTGATTGTCCCAACATAAGCTAATATCTTAGTTCTTCAAGAAGCAGACCTCAGTAGATACTTCCACAACAGAGGCAGAGTACATGGCTGCTGGTAGCTGCTGTTCTCAGCTGCTCTGGATCAGACAACAGCTGAGGGACTATCATGTGATCACACAAGAAATACCCATCTTTTGTGATAGCACAAGTGCAATAGCCATTACTCAGAATCCAGTTCTTCATACCAGATGTAAGCATGTGGACATAAGACACCATTTTCTTAGAGATCATGCTGAGAAAGGAGACATCAAGATGGAGAAGAATCATATAGAGAAGCAGAGGGCAGATGTTTTGACCAAACCCTTAGCAGAGGTAAGATTCAGAGAATTAGTAGCAGAGTTAGGAATGATAAATGGAGGAGCAGTTCTTTAGAAAGGGAGAAAAAGGTTCTCTAGGTGGTCAGCTGATGACCAGCTGAGGCGTAGTCTGCTGAAGTAAATCAGCTGATCTTTACATCAGCTGATCTGGTATGTCCTCTTATTCTTTCTTGCCTTATTCCTATCGTGTTATTTCTAACTTGATTAAGGTGTAAGTCATGAAAGTCAGACAAGACCAATTCACTTCAGCTGATCCATGTCAGCTGACATTAGAGACCCAGATGAGCAGAAAAGATTTTATAAAAGATTCTTCTTATCAGTTGATATTGCCAAGTCAGCTATCGATAAGTATACTTCTTTCTTGTTTTTAAATATTTATTTGAAATATAAAATCTTTTTCAAAATCATTAATAAATCCCTAATTTCTAAAATTAATTTTAGAAAATTGGCTATCAAATCTTTTCTCTTACGAAATTTTGGGATTTATTACATTTTCCAAAATAAAGTGTTAGTGGTAATTAATTTCTCATCGCTCAAATTACTTCACTAAAGTTTTTCATCATTACCTTTTTCCAAAATGCAGAACTTTTGGCGCCAAAACCTTTTCGAAAACCTGACACATACGCATCACCCCCAAAACTCTCAAAGGTCATCTAATCTGGACCTTTGATTTGTGTGATGCAATATACAAATCTACGATCAAAATTGATCGGTTTTATTTTTAGAAAAACTGCTCATCTTCCTTGATTCATATAAATACTCTTTAACCTCCTTTCTAAAAACCTTTATGCTCCGAAATCTCTCTATCTTCTATACTTCTGTGTCTACAATCTTTCTTTATTTCGCTAATATCTGTGTTTAAGTTATGGATACCAAAGCTCTGAAAAAAGATGTTCAAGATGAAGATGTATGCCGAGATGTGTGTTGATTACGACACAATAAGGGTTCCAGAGATTCGAGAGATACTAAATCTCTTTCAACACCATAACCTCCGAACCTTCATATCCATGACGCCGCCTGATCACAAGACCTTGAACTTCTATACTTTCCAGTTTCTTCTCAAAGCCCAGTTCAGCCCTAACACCATTGGTTCTTTGGTTGATGGAAAAATGGTGGTCTTGTCCAAAGATGTTGCTGCTCAGATTTTTAGTTTATCAACCTCTGGTGTCCAACCCCACAATTATAAAGAGGCTGATTATCTGACTACATTCAAACTTATGGCCAGAAAGAGTTCTATGCACACCACCACAAATCTGAAGAAACATATGCTGAGGAGGAGGTTTAGGTTTCTGATGGATATCGTGACCAAAGTTATTTTGGCAGAACAGGGAAGTTTGGATGCTGTGACCAAACTTCGCCTAAGCGTGGCTCGCACGATACTGGATGGAGTTCAAGCAGACTGGGTGAGTCTGCTGTGGTTTCGCTTGGAGCAGGAGTCTAAGTGATGTGCTGTTGACATCGTGAATGGTCAGCAGATTTACAAGCTGACATCCAAATGTTCTATGGCCACCAAGATTTCTATAATCTTGAATCACCTGTTGCCAGAACATGAGTGGGATGAAGAATGGGTTGTTGATTACAACCATACCAAGTTCCTTAGGGGAAGTAATTTGGATGTAATTGGGCCAGCTGATTCAGATTCAGCAGCTGATCCTGCAGCTGTTGCCCCTGGTCCTTCTGCTGGTTCTGGTAGGAAGCAGAAGAGGAAGGCTTCAAAGCCTGTTGGAGGGAGTAAGAAGAAGAAGTCCAAGAGGGACATTACTCCAGTTCAAAGGAAACTTTCCTTTGATACAGATGATGAAGATAATACTGCTCCATTGAGTAGTTTGAAGAAGAAGTCTCCAGCTGCTACTTCATCAGCTGCGAAAGCTACTGTGCTGGTTGATGAGCCCTCTGATGCAGAAGAGGAACAAGCAGAGGAAGAATCAGCTGAGGAAGCTGGTTCAGGAGAAGAGTCTATTTCAGACTCTGATGGAAGAGAGGAGGAATCAGATGAGGAGGAGTCAGCTGAGCCATCAGTTGCTGAGACAGAGGTTATTCATTCCTCTGAAGAGGTACCATCAGAAGACACACCTATAGCTGCATCACCTATCAGGATAGCCCAGCCTACTCCCTTATCTGATCCCCCACAAACATACTCACATTCCCCTTCACACAATGATTCCCCAAAATCCCAAACCTCTACACGTTCCACACCCCCAGCTGACCCTTCACCGTCACAATTCCCAGTTGGCAATGAACCAGAGGAGATAACTACCTCTGGTGAGCCTTCAGCTGTTCCCCAACCTTCTCACCCTGAACCCATTGATCTAGAAACCCCCAACTCCCCCACCGAAATGGCCCAACAAGCACGCCTATCTCACCTTCGTTCAAAAGGGCCTCTTGAACGAGGGATGATCATCATTGCCCTAGCCCATATTACCCTATACATCCCAGAGCTTAACCCCTACCCAGCTTACCAAGACCTGTTGGCTGATGGTCTAGCTTGGGCTCAGGCAAGAGAGGGCCCCGTTACATTCTTCTTGGAATTAGTGAAGGAGATGGGTGAAGCTGCCTTCATAAAGTAGGAAGAAATTCTGATGGATGCCTTGGAGGTTAAGGCACCATCTCAGCTGACCTCGCCAGAAGGTCTTCGGAAGGTTGCACGAGCTTTGCTGCTCAAAGATGGTGTTGCGCTGGATTGCCCTGAAACAGTAATGTCAGAATTCATTCCTCCAGCAGCAAACTTCGAAATCAACCCAGCTGATCAGGTGACTCCTGAAATCTTAGATCAACTAAAAGACTATTTTGATGATCATATCAAGGAAGTCAAAGCCACTTTGCTGGCCGCTAAGTCTGCTGCTCCCTCACTGATTGAGACACACGTTCACCAAGTATTGTTGGATCACCGGAATAAGCTGAGGGATGCTCTTGAGGATGGATTATATGTCACCAGAAAAGAGTTGTTCTTCACTCGCAAGAGGATCGAACAAGAAGCCAAGGTAATCCTTGATGATGCTAATGCCTCGTTCTCTGCTGAATCAGAGAAAATCAGACTGCTCACCCTCAATCTGGAGAAAGAAGTGGCAGAATGCAATGATGGTCAAGCAGATCTCAAGGCTGTGGTTGATAAGCTTCCCACCTCCCTTCCCTCTTCATCTGCTATTGATGATATCAAAAAGGGGGAAGAGAAGAACTCAGCTGATATTGCCACCCTACAAGCTGAGATGGAGTCCCTAAAAGCTCTACTGACGGAAAAGAGTGGAGTTTTGTCAGCCAGGATCCAAAATATAGAAGAGTATATTAATACTCGAAATCTGGCACAACAGAGAGCTCAGGTGATGAGAGATGAGAGAATGGCTGAGGTTTTGCAGAGGCAAGAGGTGGTAGCTGAGGAAAGAGAGAAGAAGAAGCGTATCATGAACACTGAACTCAATGAGCAGCTTGCAAAAGAATTGCAACTAGCAGAGAAGGAGACTCCTAAAGAGAGGAACAAGAGGCATGAGAGGCAAATGAATGATGAGCTGGAGAGACGCTACCAGAGGAAACTGAAGAAACAAGGGAAGTTGGTTTCTCAGTGTAGCAAATCAAAAACTGGAAAGTATGTTCGTGACCTAAATGAACCCCTGGTTGACGGACCTATTGACTGGTTTTGCAAAGACCTGCCAGGTGAGCTTGTGGACCTCTGGAGGACGATCAAGGCAAGGATCATGATTCATTTTTATGTTCTCAGGGGAGAAGATACCAGAGGAGAAAGGGAGAAAAATGCAGAATTCAGAGATTGGCTAAAGGAGACTTTTCCAATCTTCTATAAGGTAATCACTGAAGTTATGCTGAAGGTAGATGTTCAGCCGGAATTGCCTGAGATTGAGTTCTTTTCCACTCCATCTGATGATAGTGGGAAGATTGACTGGAGAGAAATCAGGAAGATATGGTTGCAGATGGTAACTTGCTTCTTTTCAGATCTTCCAGATTCCTCTGTTGCTGCTCTGAAGAATATTGATAAGAGATTCCTCGACTGGATGCAAGTGCCTATTGACAGCAGAAAATCACTTGTGTAATAGTCCAGCTGAGTCAGTTGAGTGTAGGTCTCTATTCTATTTTGTAACTCTTGATTTGTGCTTAATGAAGCTTTACTATTCCAGACAACTTCTTGTTGTCAGCTGCATTTATTATTCTGTCTAAGGGATCTTATATAAAGATCTTCTTTTCTGTCCTATTGATCTTGATTTTAATATGCTTATCTCTTGAGATCAGCTGAGTTGGTTTTGATATCATCAAAAAGGGGGAACTTGTTAGGATATTTCTGTTAGAGGTTTTGATGATATGATAAACCAATCAGCTTGTAATAGGACCAGCTGAACCTGTTAGTCAGCTGATGTGTAGTTAGGATTAGAAAGGTTCTAGTAAGGGGGAATCAACCTTACTGCCTTGAAGATCCGAAGCTATCATGGAAAAGAAGACTTAGCCGATTCTAGAAGACAGAAGAGTTGAGCAGCTGACACTAGAGTTCTAAGAAGATTATATCAGAAGAGACAAATCAGCTGATATCAGAAGATCAACTGATCGGCTGAGCACGTCGCAGACAAGACAAGGACCAAAGATCAAGAGTTTCCAGACAAGGTCCAGAAGATCAGCTGAGGTGCACACCAGCAGACCTGCACATCAGCTGAGGTCCAAGTACCAGCAGACAGTACACCAACTGAGGAGTCAGATCAGCTGAAATCTTGTGCTATGCCCAGATTCTACGAAATCATTTCAAGGGTTGACTTGCGACAAAAGAAGGAAGATTCCCATAATAAAGATCAATCAATCAAGGTGACAAACTTGATTGATTGTGAATCACGAAGATTTACGGGAATCAAGAAGGAGATTCAATCAATCTCAATGATTGATTGAATACGAGATTATAGGATCTCAGATTTCTAGTCTTTCTCAACGGCTAGTTATTTGACCCTATAAATTAGAGTAACAGCGATGATTTCAGGATCGGATATTACACGCACTTTAAGCTTGCCGAAACTCTATCAAAATTATTACTCGCACTCAACACCTTTCATTAATACTTATCTTTTGTAAGCTTTGTAGAAGCTGTTAGAAGTCGATAGCTGTTTAAGCTTTGACTGATTGTAAGAGAGTAGAACTCTCGAAGTTTGTGAGTGAGTGAGTGAGTGAAGTTAGTGGAGAGCCCCATAATTCCAGTTGGATTGTGGAGAGTGGAGTAGGGCCTTTTGTCTGAACCACTATAAATCCTTTGTGTCTTGTGTTTCTTTTTACTGTTCTTTACTTGTGCACATCACCTAAAACTGATTTTCCTTAAAATGTTTCCGCACAAATTTACACAGCGCATAACTTTCAAATTCAGACTATCTTAAGTAGTCTGGTGTTTTTGAAATAAGCCAAAAATCAGAAAAAGGTTTTGAATCTCTACAAGTCTATTCAACCCCCCCTTCTAGACTTGTCTAAGGGTATTCTTACTTTAAAACCTTCCTTTGGGACCAACACTCCTCAGTCAGCAAAGCCTTCAGGGTATACAACTGTCGGACTCTTGTTGTCAAGGAAACACCTTATGTTGTGTTTGATGAGTCTGCATAGTTCATAGGAAACAGGTTCCAAGTCCTGACACTGAGGGGTTTACCAAGAGGGTGACAAGACTGAGCCTGAAGCAAAATCCTGAGTTCAAGGTCAAATTTGTGCATGCTCCCATGGGATGGGATGAAGATGACGATCAGGATGGACATCAGGCCAACCCTCAGCAAGCCCCAGCCTCAGAGAATGTTGAGTCTCAGATGGAGGCACAGACTCAACCTGAGGTAAGGAATGTTGATGGTGATGCTTCTGCACCTGAGATAGTTACTGAGTCTAACTCTATAGGGGGAAACATTGTCCCTGACATTGGACAAACCTCAGGGAATGACTCAGTGTCCCCTGCTCTTGTTCGTTCTGCTTGAGACTAACATTTCAGGATCAGGTGAGGGAACGTCAGAAGCTGCTCTCAGTGCTCTAGTCAGTCGGAGGACATGGCTTTCTGATCACTCATTGGCAGATATCATTGATGATATCAATGAGAGGGTGAGAACAAGGTTGTTCCATGGCGAGAGTGCTATGTTTTGTTGTTTCTTGTCTGATCAGGAACCTAAGAACATAGAAGAAGCTCTTGCTGACCCCAACTGGATCGTGGCCATGCAGGATGAGCTCAATCAGTTTGAGCGGAATCAGGTTTGGCAGTTAGTTGATAGACCTAGGCGTCAACATGTTATTGGCACCAAGTGGGTCTTCAAGAACAAGAGGGATGAGAAGAATGTTGTTGTTAGGAACAAGGTTAGACTGGTAGATAAGGGTTACTCTCAGGCCGAAGGGATCGACTATGATGAGACCTTCACTCCAGTCGCAAGGTTGGAAGCAATCAGACTGTTCTTGGCTTATGCAACATTTAAGAAGTTCAAGGTATATCAGATGGACGTGAAGAGTGCTTTCCTGAATGGTATTCTGAATGAGGAGGTTTATGTGGAGCAACCTCCTGGATTCGAAGTTGGTGACAAGGTGTATCACCTGTAGAAAGCTCTTTACGGCCTAAAACAAGCTCTTTAAGGATATCCGAAGGGGAGGACGTTCTCTTAGTCTAAATTTATGTTGATGACATTATTTTTGGATCACCGAACCTGAGGCTTTGTGAGAAATTCTCAAAGCTGATGACTGGGAAGTTTGAGATGTCAATGATGGAAGAGATGAACTTCTTCTTAGGTCTTCAGGTCAGGCAAACTAACTCCAGAATTTTCATAAATCAGTCCAAGTATGCGAGGGATTTGATTTAGAAATTTGAAGTTCAGTCCAGCAAAGTCTCACTTATTCCCATGAACACAAACAAGAAGCTGGATCCTGACAAGGAGGGGACCTCAGTAGATAAGACTGAATATAGGGCACTAATTGGTTCATTGTTGTACCTGACTGCAAGTCGTCCTGACATCACCTATGCAGTTGGAGTGTGTGCGAGATATCAGTCTGAGCCGAAGACGAGTTATCTAGAGAGTGCCAAAAAGATATTGAAATACCTGAAAGGTACAGTCAACTTAGGACTTTGGTATCCTTCTGATGACAACCTAGAACTGACAGGGTATTCTGATGTTGATTATGGAGGCTGTAGGATTGATAGGAAATCAACTACAGGCACATGTCATTTTCTAGGGAGTAAACTAATCTCTTGGTTTTCCAAGAAACAAACAAGTGTTGCAACGTCTACAACTGAGGCTGAGTATATGGCGGCAGGCAGTTGTTGCTCCCAAATTCTTTGGTTTAAGCAACAACTGAGAGACTACCAAGTAGAGGCTACTGAAGTCCCAATTTATTGTGACAATAACAGTGCCATAGCCATATTCCAAAACCCAGTCTTACACACAAGGTGTAAGCATGTAGACATCAGGCATCACTTTATAAGAGATTATGTTGAGATGAATGATATAAGGATGGAGAGGATCCCTACTGACAAATAGAAAGCTGACATCCTGACTAAGACTTTGCCTGAAACCAGGTCTGTTGAGTTATCAGTAGAGTTAGGACTTCTTGACCCAGGAGTAGAAGATTCAGTATGAATCTTAGTTCAGGATTGAACAAGTGGTCAGAAGGGATGATTAACTCAGGATCAGAATTCAGAGAGATGGATAGCTTCTAGGGGGAACAGACATCAGAATTAGGATCATCAGGATGTTTTAAGGTTCAAGACTTAGAGCTCAGGGCTTGTCATGCTGATCGGTCTCATGTGGTATCAGTCAGGTTTCTATACCTGACTGACTGGTATGTTTTCCTGAACTTTCTTTCATCATGACTTACTTGCATCACTTCTGAAAATATCTGAAACCACATCAATTAAGGGTTTTTAACTCAAATCTCAGCCGTTCATTTATTATTAAGTTTTTATTTAATGCAATAATGCGTATTTATTTCAAACATCCTCTAACACACATTTAATGCTAAAGTGGGTGGGAATAGTTTTTCGTAATATTTAAATCATTACTTTTGAATTGAAAAGGCACGAGTATCCGTACATGCATTATTAGGCAAAATAAACGTTTTAATCCACACCATTGAATCTCAAAAGTTTTGAATTTGAACCACTCATTAAAACTGAACTTAGGGTATAAAAGGAAGGTGTGATCACTTTGCATATTTTACGCACTCATATCTTCTTCCTTACCTATTAGTCTCTGCAACTAATCTTTCTTTCAAGCTCTTCATCAATGGCATTTTCCATATCCACCATGACTGGTAAAGTTGCCAAAAGGTTCCATTCTGCCATTTCCTCTGTGGAAAGCAAGATCACTTAGGAGTGGATGGTCGACTTCTCCCATCGATCCTCTATTCCTGAGCTAATGCAGGTTTATGGCGCACTCAAGAACGCAGGGCTTCTTGACGTCATTTCGATCAAATCGGTGTAAACCTGTCCACATCTGGTAGCTGCCTTCTACGTCAATCTGGAGCAGAACGATGATGGTGAGTTGGAATCTGAGATTTCACTCAGGAGGAGTGCCATGAAGGATGGCAAGGAAGTGGTGGAGTATGTTTCTCATAAGGTGAATGTGAGAGACCTCATTAGGAGAACCTTCAGATTGCCCCATTCTGCATCAGGGAAGAAACTATCAGATCCATTCGTGTGTAAGGTAGGGGATGTGCAAGCCTACCTAGACACTTACCTGATCGAGCCCCATGAGATTTTCTCCAAGATGAACAAGAAGTTGTTGAAACCTGCCTACAAGCTGATGTTCAAAGTTGTAGGGGGGATGGAGCAGATATCCCAACCCAAGATCAGGGTTATGGCCGCAGTGGTGGAAAACGGCCAAGTGGACTGGGAGGAGTACTTCCTCCAAAAGCTGGTTCTGGAGAGTAAGAAGGTGTAGAGGAAGGGGGACCAAATCTTCTTCGCAAAGAACTCCCACTTTGGCTCAAGGTTATCAGTGATGCTTCATTCATTGACTTTGGGAGACCTTGACATGGCTGAGCTGGTAGACTTCAAGGACATACATATTTTGTTCAAGAATGTTGATGAGACCAGCAATAGGCTGAGAGATACTGAAATCAAGAGGGTCTCAAATGGGAAAGGAAAGACTTCATCCTCCAAGGCTCAGGAGGAGCCAGCCAAGGAGGCCCCCAAAAAGGTGAAGATAGTCACCAAACAGGTCACCAAAACCTCCTCGCCCAAAAAGACAATGCTCAGGGATGAATCTAAAACTTAGTCGGATCGTCCTGAGCAAAGGGAGGTGACTGTCGCTCAGTCTACTACTGCCGCTCCATCAGTACCATCAGTGGCACTTGTGGTTGAGCCCCAACTGAGGCGGAGGTGGCTCAGGTTGTTGAGAAGAATCCCCAGGAGGAGGTAACTCAGGTTGAGGGGGAACAAGGAGTTGGAGGAGAAGAAGATGCTCAAGGTGGTGAAGTCACCACTGATCAGTATGAAACCCCATTCCGGACTGATCAGGAAGTGGCTGAGACCCACGTCATGGAGGTTGTCCATATTATAGAGGAGGAGCATGGGGAGAACGATGCTCAGGATGAGCAGGCTGGAGAGGGAGAAGGGAATGCCCAGGAAGGGCAAGCCAGTTTTGATGATGGAGGCTATGGAGGAGCTCCATGATGAGGATGTTGAGGATAATCAGAGCAGGAAAGGGGCTGTGTCAAATGATGAGGAGGTGTCTGAATCAGATCATCAGGAGACCACAACGCCACCCAAACTGACTCCTTTTGAGATGGATGCCCGATCCCAAGCAATCAGGTTCATTTGGTAGCATTTACCGGACCTGACGGAACCATGCTGAGGAAGCAATTTAGCTGCGGATGCTAGTGATCATGCGCAAGTCTTTATTCCCTGAACGTGTGTCTCTTATCGAAGCAAAAGGGCTTGACTGGCTCAGGGACCAGGAGCAGTCTGAAAAAGTGTTGGGGAAGGAAGACTTCATGATAGTGGTCAGGGCTAACAATCCTCTGCCCAACCCACCTCAGGAACTGGTGATAGTTCCTATTTCTGCTGAAGGTGCGACCTCGGGAGAAGGTGAACTGGCTGATGACGCAGTCCCAAGTGTTGATAGGCGAACTACCTAAGGATAATCACAGAATTATCTTAAGGATAAGAAGGTCACCGGCTTGTGTAGAAGTTATATCATCAATTCAGACCAAGGCCAACACGGAGAAGCTCGGCGAGATGAGGAGGAACCTCGCCCGAGCCTCAATAGCCCAGAGTCAGTTGATCCACCGGGTCAAGAGAGAGAGAAGCTCGCTAGCGAGCATCCCCACTTTCAGAGGGAAGCTCGCCCATAATCAGGGAGACCAAGAAAGAGTCCAGTGCTACATTGCTCTAGGATCACGCATGGCTTAGGAGCTCGCCATAGAAGCTCGCCCAAGATCAGGGCATTGGCGACGTGTATATATAGAGCGGATAGATGTGTAGTAGGACAAAACATGGTAAAGGAAGCAATGTGAGGGACCAAGATGAGGGTAAAGAACCCTTGTCAACACCTAAAGCCAAATTAGGCTCACAGAGTGCCACCTCACACTTGCACACCTATAAATAGGTCTTTCTTGTACCATTCTCTCTCCAACTTAATCATAACACACATTTACTTTCTCTCTCTAAGCTCTCACTTTCTCTCCCTACATTATCCACTCAAGAACACATATTCTTAGATTATTGTTTGATAGGATTATATGTTATAATAGCCACATAAAAACATCATTAGTAAATTCTATCAACAATTTGGCGCTAGAGGAAGGGCCCCTCGAACCTTCAATTCTAGAAAAATTTGAGAACAAAAGTTAGAGTTATTTGAAGACTTGAAGATTTGAAGGTGTTCTTGACCAAGGCTCAAGAACACTTGAAGATACACACATATTCCACTCTTCAAACAAAAACCCAGATTTTTAGGTTTATAAATTCTGCAAAAAAGTTATCAAACGCACGCGTGTATACGAATAAACCAGATTCTGGATAATTCGTTACACGCAAGGTTAGAAGAAAACCCGAGCAAAATTACCTTGATTGGAAGTCGACGACCTAGGCGACCTTCATCCGGAGTCCGAACCATGTCGAAAGAACAAACCTCGGTGACCACCCGGAGGTGGAAGGGAACAACCAACCAGAACCGGTGTCATGGGGAGACTTCGCGCCGAGCTCCCCAGAAGAGCAACGCCACGCGAGCTCCCCAGCGAGTTTCAATAACTCAGGATGAGCTAAAGCGTGCTCTGAGGGACCTCAACAACCCTGACGAGCTCCAACGTACCATTGCTGCCCTACAAAGGTTGCAGCAGAGGCAACTGAGCGAGCTCACCATAGTACCTCGGTGAGCTCCGGCTATTGAGGCTAGAGAGCAGACAAGGCCAACCCAGGGCACCCAGACCCGGGGGCAATATAGAAAGCTTCCCACTGAGCACCGGGAACTCGCAGGGAAGGCCAAGGTGGCGGACGGACTGGCTCCACGTGAGGGACGAGCTTCGGCCTATACCGAGGCATCCGCCACCCACCAGTCCCAGAGAAGAGAGGTCCTCCAGGGCAGACTAGGGCCGAGATGCGAGGAGAACGAGCAAGCAGCGGCCCCCGCTTCACCCCAAAGAGACAAATCAGACCTACCACCTCGTAGGTCCGCCAACGACCGACTAAAAAGGCCCGCAACTGATAGGGTAGGCCCGAACGGTGGGCACCAATTCTGTCCCGTCACAGAGGGGTCACCCCAGAGTGAGGCACCATGAGGGCGTGCGTCCACGAGGCGCATGACCTTTGAACAGCCTCTACAGGAGGTGGCCCACAACGACGAGCTGGCTACATTGTGGAAGACCGTCGAGATGCTACAATAGCAAGTAGCAGCCAAATCCGGCGGACCTGATGCCACCACTCTCCCTGCATCTCCATTGGCACCTGCCATCCTCAGAGCGCCTGTTCAGAAGAAAATCTAGTTCCCGGCGATGTCTGCATACGAGGGCGAGTCCGACCTGAAGGTCCACCTGGCCAAGTATGCAGACTTTATGATCTCGGTGGGTGCCACCGACGCCACTCAATGCCAGAAATTCCCGCTGACCCTCGGGGACCGAGCTCACCGCTGGTTCTAATCACTCGCCCCGGGGTCAATCCAGTCGTTTGGCCAACTCACGCAGGAGTTCTTGGCCCACTTTTTTGGGTTTAGGTCCTACCTCACCCAGAAGCAGCGACTCGCCAACATCCACCAAGGCGAGAATGAGACCGACCAGCACTACCTGGAGAGGTTCGACAAGATCCTGCTGGAAGGTGAACCGGTGAGCGAGGACACCAAAATTGTCTCGGTGATGGCCGAGCTCAAGAAGGGCACCGAGCTCCGGAAGAAGATGCACCTAACATGCCCGAACACCTACACCAAATATCGGCACAAAGCCGGGGTGTTCGTTGCTATGCAGGAGGCCCTCGTGAAAGAGGTCGGTGCCTCAGAGGAGAAGAAGCCCTATGGGAAGAAGTCCGGGGGCACATACATAGCTCCCCGGAACTTGAAAGCTTTCGATGACGAGGACGAGTTCAAAGAGAAGCTCAACCAGGTGCTTACCGTCTCCGTCGACCATGTTTTCACCGCGGTCAAAGAGAAAGCCATGCTGGACGAAACAAGAAGAATCCGCCAGGACCGCGCGAAGCTTAACCCCAACAAATACTGTGCCTACCACCAGTCGATCGGCCACTTCAACAGTGAATGCTGAGACCTCCTCAAACAATTGTGGAAATTTTACGAGGATGGGAAGCTGGCCGAGTTCGTGAAGAAGGCACCAGCAAAGAGGACCAGGGTCAAGTGGAGGGAGGTCTCTGATGACGAAGGAGAGGATGAGGACCGACGTGGCCCTCAGCATAGGCGAAGGGCACCTCCCCAATCTCAACAAAACCTGAAGCCTACTAGAGAACTCCTGGTTCTCGAGGAGGTGATTGGAGCTGCCGGAGGTCTCCAGGATGGGAGATTCTCCATTTCCAAAAGACAGAGGAAGGCCGAAATCCGGGCCGTAAACCAAGTTCAGGAAGGCAGCTCCAGTTCCAGGCCCGCCACGCAACCCACTGATGAGTTGACATTCTCTTCGGTGGACTTGGAAGGGTACTGACGCCCCACAATGACTCGTTGGTGATAAGCGCCAACATCATGAACGTCTGAGTTCACAGGCTACTTGTGGACACCGGCACCTTCACCAATATTCTCTTCAAATCCACCTTAGATGCCTTAGGTAATTTTGAGTCGTATATAGAACCTAGCAATGCTAGGATAGTGGGGTTCGGAGAAGCTGTAACCGTCCCCCTAGGTAGTATCAGGTTGAGCGTCCAGCTTGTATCGGCCGAGGACCTGGAACAGAGACTGACTAGGTTAGTTGATTTCCTTGTTGTCGACCAGCAGTCCTCCTACAACGGGTTCCTTGGCCGCTCTTTTATTAATGAATTCAAAGTGGTGTGTTCGACCTACTACTACTGTTTGAAATTCCCAACTCCAAAAGGTGTTGGAACCATTAAAGGCGACCAGAAAAAGGCCCGTGAATGTTTGCTCCAGATCAAGGATGGCCGAGTTAGGAAGTCTGTTACGCAGGTCCACATCCTTGAAGAAGACATACAGATTCTGGCAGACGAGCCAAACATCCTAGACATCATCTCAACAGAAATTGAGTTGATGGAGGTAGGCGACCTGCTGGAACATGATCAAGTATCGGAACCTGTGCAAGAGGCACAATCGGCACCAATGGAGGGAGAGGAGGAAGCTCAAGCAGACCAAGTGCAGGAACCGGTGCAAGGTTCAAAACCTGCACCCATAGAAGTGGCTGATGAAGTCCAAGGTGAGGAACCTGCGGAGGATCAAGAACCAGTGCCAATGGAAGTTGATCCAACTCCCCAGGTTGCAGAACCATCCCAAGTTGATGGGCTACCAGAGACAGCGAAAGTTGATGAAGCTGTCCAAGTTGATGACAAAGCTAATGACCTTGAGCCACGTATATAGGTCACGAACCTGTGCAGATGTCACAAGATGAATGGGATGAGTTCATCAACGATCCAAGGTGGAAAAGCCAAAAGAGAAAGGCCACTCCCATGGAAGAATTGACAGTAATCCCGGTGGACCCGGAAAGGGACTTGGAGCTTTTCATAGGTTCCGAGTTACAAGAACCATACCGATCGAGGATGGAGCTGTTCTTGATGTCCAACTTGGACATGTTCGCCTGGTCCCATGAAGACATGACGGGGATCCCGTTGGAACATGCATGTCACCGACTCAACACAGATCCGACGAGGAAACCTGTCTGCCAAAAGCGAATGAAGTATAGGTCAGACAAGTACGCGGCCCTAACCACCGAAGTTGGGAAGCTGCTGGACAACAAGCTGATCAAGGAGGTCTTATGCCTGTAGTGGGTCGCGAACCTCGTCCTAGTGAAGAAGCACAACGGAACGTGGAGACTGTGCATCGACTTCACGGACCTAAACAAGGCATGCACGAAAGATAACTTCCCACTACCCCACATTGATCAGCTTGTGGATAGCACCGCTGGCCATGAGATGATGACATTCATGGATGCTTTCACGGGTTATCATCAGATAGCATTGCACCCAGATGACCAGGAGCATACGGCGTTCTAGACTAACAAAAAAATGTATTGCTGGGAAAGGATGTCGTTCGGACTGATCAACGCCGGAGCGACCTACCAAATGTTGGTGAATAAGATGTTCGACCAACACATCGACGAATCTATGGAGGTATACGTGGACGACATAGTTGTCAAGAGTTTGCGAAAGGAGGATCACCTCGACCACCTAAAGCAAACCTTCGACATACTACGCGACTACAACATGAAGTTAAACCCCAAAAAGAGTAGCTTCGGCGCGCATTCAGGAAATTTCCTGGGACATCTGGTGAGCCAACGAGGAATCAAAGTCAATCCGATGCAGTTCCAGTGCATAATCAAGATGAGCGCACCCGATTCCGTGCAGAAAATTCAAAGATTGACCGGGTGTATGACAGCTTTGAATAGATTTATCTCCAGGTCTGGTGATTGGAATCGTCCATTTTTTGAGGCAATAAAGGCGAACACACACAGATATAAAGAAGCGGCCAAAGCCAATAAGTTTCACCTTAAAAATCACTTCGTGTGGACAAGCGAATGCCAACGAGCCTTTGAAAACATCAAAACATACTTGGCAAATACACAAGTCCTGTCGAAGCTAGTACCTGGTGAAAACCTGTACCTATACCTTGCTGCGTCAGAGGTCGCGATTAGCTCTGTCCTGGTTCAAGAAGAGGGGAAAACACACCTACCGGTGTACTATGTAAGCCAAGTCTTACACGAAGCTGAGTTGCGATACACCCCAACAGAGAAGCTAGCCTATGCACTGGTGATGAGTGTTAGAAAATTGAGGACTTACTTCTTTTGACCATCCGGTAGAGGTGTTGACAACATTCCCACTACGCCAAATACTGCAGCGGTCGGACACCGCAGGACGCCTGTTAAAATGGTCACTAGAAGTTAGCCAATACGGTATAACCTACGCACCCCGAATAGCGATCAAAGGACAAGCACTCGCCGACTTTATCATCGAGCTAACTTTCCCACAAGATCCGACGATGGGGCGTATAGCTCCGTGGCACCTCTATGTCGATGGATTGTCAACTAGCACAGCGGCAGGAGCCGGTGTAGTTCTGATTAGCCCGGACAGACAAGTCTTCACCTCCACGATCCGTTTTAATTTCAGGGCAACTAACAACGAGGCGGAGTACGAAGCTTTGATAGCCGGACTTAGGCTATCATTAGATGTGGGGGCAACTAACCTTCAGGTTTTCGGAGATTCCCAGCTAATAATATCCCAAGTCCGGGGGGAGTACGAGGCAAAAGACCAGCAGATGATGGCATACCAAAAGATAGTTGCACATCTAATCTCGGTGGTCACGGAAGTTTACATCAATCAGATACCAAGGCTGGAGAACACACAAGCAGACGCTCTAGCCTGACTAGCTACCAGTAACGGCGAAGCTGAAGTCACGGAGGTTGTGGTCACCAAGCTGAAGAACCCCTCGAAGTCCGATTACAAAGTAAATCAGATCTCGAGTGGGGGGCAGAAAGGCGATGAAGATAGTGAAGATTGGCGTATTCTGATCCAAAAATACTTAAAGGATGGAACAACCCCCGAAGATACATGGGAAGCTAGTCGGTTAGTGAATCAAGCAGCCAGATATACGTTGGTGGATGGCCAACTCTACAAACGTGGATTCTCTCTACCCCTACTCAAGTGCTTATCTAAAAGACAAGGGTTCGAGGTGTTAGAAGAAATTCACGAAGGGATTTGCGGAAGTCACTCTGGGGGGCAAGCTTTGGCATACAAGACAATCAGACAAGGTACTACTGGCCCAGTCTTCGCAAAGATGCCATTAGCTTCGCACAGAAGTGCCGAAAGTGTCAACTTTTTGCACCTAATATCCACTCCCCAGCTACTCAACTGAAGTCAGTTTTCAGCCCGTGGCCTTTTGCAAAATGGGGTATCGACTTGATCGGCCCATTTCCACCTGGCAGGGGCGGTGTAAAGTTTGTTGTTGTAACAGTGGACTATTACACCAAATGGGCTAAAGCCGAGGCACTCACAACGATAACACAGGAAAGGATTATCGGTTTTATATGGTAGAATCTGATCTACCGGTTCGGACTTCCGCAATCGATCATCACGGACAACGGAAGGCAGTTCGACGGCCAGAAGTTGAGAGATTTTTGTAGTTCGTGGAATATCAAAAAGTATTACTCAATTACGTACCATTCGCAGTCGAACGGCCAGGTCTAGGCGGTTAAGAAGATTCTGAAGCACATACTGAAAATCCGCCTCGAAGACAAGAAAGGAAGCTGGGCAGACGAACTTACGGAGGTCCTGTGGTCTTACAGAACATCATACCGAGCAAGTACCGAAGAGACACCATTTTCCCTAGCCTTCGGAACTGAAGCAGTAGTACCGGTGAAAGTCCAGAATAAGACTTGGAAGGTGGTAGGGTTTGACGAAGAAAAGAATGATGAAGCCTTGGCAGTCGAAAAAGACCTGATTGAAGAAACCAAAGCTTCATCGGAAATGAAAAATACCACCTACAAGCGTAGAGCGGAGAATTACTACAATTCCCAAGTTTGAGATCGAAAATTTAAAATCAGGAATTTGGTGCTAAAGAAGAAGCTGATGGCCCCACCGGGTGTGTTCGGACCTAATTGGGAAGGACCGTTCCGGGTTACCGCAGCCTGGGCAAACGGCACATATGACCTCAAAGACGCAGAAGGAAATACCTCGTCATACACCTGGAGTGCGGCACATTTGAAAAAGTTTTATCAATAGATTGAGATTTTGTAATAGATTAATCGAAGGTTCGCATCAGAAGTGTTGATGGCAACCGATGTAAATTACGTTGCTATGTGAAGTTAGAAGTTTCTCTTGAGAAAAAATATCCAACTGTTCGAAGCTTCGCGAAATATCCAATCGTTCGAAGCTTCACGATCCATGACGACCAAGGTCCCGAACGTTATAATCTAAAAAAAACTCGAAGGCAAAAGCCAAAGTGCCCAAGGTTAGCAAAGGTATCCTTCTTAAAGGATCACTAAGCGCCTATTGCCACAAGTTAGAAAAATTCACAAAAAAGACGGTTAAAACGTCTAAGGTAAGGTTCGTGAAACCCAATCGCCCAAATTGAATCAAATGAAGTACAACTCGCTACCCCAAGTGGTTTAAGATGAGCAATTCACGGCCCTAAACGGTGTAAGACGAAGAATACGTACTAAGCAAAATGAAGGTACAATTCGTAGTCCTAAGCGACGTAAAACGAACGATTCACTTCTCGGAAGTAGAATAAAATGAACAGTTAAGTACCAAAAATATGAAAACGAGCTAATTAAAGATATAACATGCGTAAAATATAAGCGAACATAGTTGGGGCAAAAGAATCGAGTTTTATTCAAGAGTACTTGGGAAACTTTCAAGTCAAAAAGACACTTGAAAATTTTCCAAGTATAAGAAGCTGTGCTAGCCACAAAGATCGGCTAGCTGACCGTCTTTGAAGTACAAAAAGTGCTCCTTCTGGGCAAGCTATACGAGCCCGGCAAGCTTCATCTACTTTAACAAAAAAAAGGCCTAAGAGTCTGGAGCGGCAGGAACCTCGGCGGTGACCTCAGGGTTGGTGGCCTCTGGAGCAACCTCGCCACCGGCGGCTTGGCGATCTTGAGGGGAATGTTCGGGCAACGTGGTGATGTTGCCCGTAAGCCCGCTGGTGTCGAGCATCGCATCACCACAGGCCTCTTGAAGCTGCTCGATGGTGAGGGGAGTTCGCCTTTCTCATTTGCGACCTCCTCTCCGGCAATGTTCAACTCCGGCACGGGAATTGTGTGGATGATTTTGAAGCGTGCCAGAACGATGTCAAGAGGGATCCCGAGTTCTGGGAGGTCGCCTATGTCCAACTCGGTCTCGTCAGGAAAGGGGGTTTTGTCCAAACAGTCTTTGAAGTCGCCCAGTACCGCGGTGACCTCGTCATTCCTTATGCGCCCGAGCCCACCATATAGTCCTGAGAACCTCGGCGTAGCATTGGACAAATCCCTTGCCTGAGGCTTCAGCTCTCACAGCGTTCAAGCTCGCCGAGGAGGAGGCATCATTCCACAGCTCGGCGACCTCATTTATCTTGGCCGAGAGCTCATCCTTCATCTTTGAGCACTCCTCGTCGGTGCTCTTTTTCAGACCTCGGTGTAGCTCCAGCTCCCTCTTGGTCACCGTATGCTCGCCGACCTCCTTTGCGAGCTTCTCGGCGAACTCTTCCTCCTTCGCCTTTATTTGGGCATCCACATTTCTCTGAATAGAGGGGAGCTTGCTTTGAAGTTCACCGAGGTTTTCAAGAGCACTGTGCTCGGATGCCAAGGCTGCCGCAGTTTTCTCCTCCGCGAGCTCTACAGCCTTCTTCAACTTATCAGCGTTCTCCGCCAGCTTTAGATAAGCCACATTCTTCTCTTGGCGGACTGCCTCCAGCTGGGTCGCCTGATCGATAACCCTCTGATTGGCGAGCAGAAGCCCACTCACGTGATACATCGAGAGTCGAGCATTCTCGATCAGGTTTTGCCCCTCTAAAGTTACCAGTTGGGGGTTCGACCAATATCTTGGTACCTTGCTCACAGTGTTCCAAGCGAGGCCCGAAGGAAGATTGCGCATGGAGGTGAGAGAGTGAGATCATTCGTACACGTGGAGGGCCTCGTGCCTATGAGGGTAAGCAATGGAGGCATATCTGCGAAGTCAGAGAGGTGAAATACAAAAAATGACGAGGTACGAAACCCAGTTGGCAAGCTATTTACTGGACTCCCCGAATAGGGATGCGGAAGGTGGCGACCTTCGTATGGGTGTGATTGCCAGTGGAGCGGTTGAGTGGGCAGACCCACCCTGCGCCGACCTTATATCGGCTCACTCAACTCGTTCAGGTTCGTCCTCATCGCAGAGGGTCCGTGCTCTCTTGCGAGCTTGCGCATCATCCTCCCCTACTCGGGACCCATCTCCGCGGTGGAGACCACTCTTCGATTGGTGGGAAGCTCGCTCAGGCGTGGCCCCAGCTCGCCCCCTCTATTGGCCCGAGCGACCTCCGCGGTCTTGGTCTTTGTCGGAGCTTTGATTGGCCCCTTCTGAGCCCCAGAGCCGCCGACGTCGCCTTTCTTGGAGGCAGGCTCTGCTTTCTTGCTCGCCTCTAAAGCAAGAGTCGAGGGCAAAGCCAATCTATTGGGGCATGGGGGGCCCATGGCAAACCGGGGAGCTAGGGTGTGATAGGCTTCTGGGATCTCAACTGTTCCGAAAGTCACCCAGTCACCACCTGCAAAATTCGAAAAGAATGGGGTTAGCAACTTAGCGAGCTACCCACCAAATTGGTGAGCTTCAGTAAGTTGTGCATCTGGATGCTCGGGACCTTGAACCGTAAGATGATGTGGTAAGGTGTGGAGTCCGGCTAGTCTGAGACAATGATGTTGGTAAAGGTGGGGGACGTCCCGATCTTCCTTGCTTCAAACCTACAAAAAAGGGAAAATTAGATTAGTAAATCTAATCCAACCCACGCATACCGAAAAGGGCGACCTACTGCTAGCTTCTCCATATTCCTCAGGCGAGAAAATACGGACTCCCCGCCCTGTGTAGTTGGAAGAAGCTCACCAATCTCCCCCCATGAAGATGAATTGCTGTTTCCAGTCACAGATCTTATTCGGGAGGATCCCTAGAAACTTCTCCCCCGGGCAAGCTTTTAGGTAGTAGTACCCCTTCCCATCATTCACTTGCCGATTTACAGTGAACAACTTATTCAACTCGGCTGTGGTCAATCAGTTCTCGTACCCCTCCAATCCGAAGACTGCCAACGCTGCCAAAAAGCTACTCCATGCATTAGGAGTGAGCTGGGTGATGGCGAGGTTGTTATCGAGCAAAAACTGGCCGATGATCAGGTGCAGAGGCCATGTAAGCCTGGCCTCAAGGGTGTGGATGTTTATGGCAGTCAACCCCGCCGGAGGCGCATCAGCTCGCTCTTTCTTTTCCGGGGCATACAGGAATATATCGAGGGGGATCCAATATTTCTCGCGAATCTGGGGGAGTTGGTACTCATTTATTACACTCTTAACGTTGCTTACTTTGTAGTCAGACTTGTTCGCCACATCCCGGAAAGTTCGCTCGGGAAGGGGGAAGCTCGCCACATGCTGGGCGACATACTCCTCCCAGTCAAACGGGTGAATGACGTCGACAGAGACCTGGTGCTCAATCAGCTGAGGCTCTGGGAAATCGATGGAGCGGAACCACTCCAGTGTAACTTCTTTGAGGTCACCTCGTTGTTCACCCACTTCAGCGACCTCCCCCGTGACCTCGGCGACCTCTTCGTCCTCGGCCAAGGCCTCATTGGAGGCTAGCTCGAAACCTCGCCAGAACTCGTGAAGATAAGACTCTTCACTCTGGCCGGAATTGGTGGCTTTTCCCTCGAATCAGACCGGACCTCGCCGAGAAGCTCGTCAGAAATGGGGCGAGCTACTGAGGTTACCTCGGAACTGGAGCCAATTATTATCGGGGTTATTTGGGGAATTGGTTCATTTTCGGTCATAGGTCGCTTCCCGGGGTTGCGGTTGGAAGGAGTTTCACTTAAGGATTGCGTAGACATGGTAAGGGTGAAGTCTCAAATACCCTAAAAAAGTCAAGACGACGGAGTCTTGGCTAGTAAGGTGAACGGAGGACGCGAAAAGTCACCGGAAATGCACAAGGTTTCCGGAAACTCAAAGGGAAAGAGGAAGCGAAAATTTACAAAAGAAAGGAAGAAAGAAAGAAGGAATCATTTTCTACCTTGAGGAGCCTTCAAAAATCCGTTGGATGCAAGAAAAAGTGATCGCCGGAAAAGCTTGAGAAATTGGAAGTAGGAAAAGTGAAAAACGATCTGATTTTCCCCTATTTATAGACATCGGGGCGAGCCGCGATTTCTGAGGCCTAAAAAAGGCATGCACGACGCCTTGATTCTCTCTCCGCGTCAGCACCCAAACCGTCATGGTGAAACTCGCAGGCAAGGTTGGCACCCTACCCAGAAATAGTTTGCCAACACTCACGCCTTAGTCCACAAAGACAAATCAGCTCGCCCACACATTAGGAATATCATGATGTGAGCGAGCTGGGGGGTAAATGTTGATAGGCAAACTACATAAGGATAATCACAGAATTATTTTAAGGATAAGAAGGTTGCCGGCTTGTGTAGAAGCTACGTCATCAATTCAGACCAAGGCCAACGTGGAGAAGCTCGGCGAGATGAGGAGGAACCTCGCCCGAGCCTCAGTGGCCCAGAGTCAGTTGATCCACCGGGTCAAGAGAGAGAGAAGCTCGCTAGCGAGCATCCCCACTTTCAGAGGGAAGCTCGTCCGTAATCAGGGAGACCAAGCAAGAGTCCAGTGCTACATTGCTCTGGGATCACGCAAGGCTTAGGAGCTCGCCCTAGAAGCTCGCCCAAGATCAGGGCACTGACGACGTGTATATATAGAGCGGATAGATGTGTAGTAGGACAAAATATGGTAAAGGAAACATTATGAGGGACCAAGACGAGGGTAAAGAACCCTTGTCAACACCTAAAGCCAAATGAGGCTCACAGGGTGCCACCTCACACTTGCACACCTATAAATTGGTCTCTCTTGTACCATTCTCTCTCCAACTTAATCATAAAACACATTTATTTTCTCTCTCTAAGCTCTAACTTTCTCTCCCTACATTATCCACTCAAGAACACATATTCTTATATTATTGTTCGATAGGATTATATGTTATAATAGCCACATAAAAACATCATTAGTAAATTCTATCAACACCAGGACCCGAGACTGCTGAAGCTCTTGGAGAGAGTCCAAAAATTGTGTCCGCCAAACCAAAGAGGAGGAGAGTCCGAACCATCTCAGTGGGAGTGTCACTGATGGCGAGGAATATACTTAGCAAACTAGAGCGCCAGCGTCAGAAACAAAAGAAACTGACGACTGCTTTTCTCAGTGCAAGGAAGGAAGACTCTGAAAGATTCCTGAGCATTGAGAATCAACGCTCAACTGAGCTCACCATGATCACTGGCCAAGTATAATAAGTAGTTGACTCAACTTTGGGAGGCCTGGATGAAAGGATAAAGGCTTTGAAAGGGCAGGAGGCTCAGCTCAGGGAGGTGGCTCAGGAAACAGCCAAGACTGAAGGCAACAATCTCTTGAACAAATTCAGGGAGAGTCAAAAGGCTTCTGATGATGCATGGACAAAGAGTTTTGCTACCCTGATGAACGAATGCTCTAACAGGAAGAAGGAGGTAGCGTCCATGTGGAAGGAGTTCGAAAGCCATCTATCTCAAAACCTGATAAGGGCGCTGAAGACTGATCAGGTGGCTACTGAGGTGAAGGTGGTGGCGGACCAGAACACATCTCAAGGGATACTGATCAATGAGATCCAGAAGAAGTTGGACGACGAAGAAAAATCCCCTGTTGATGCTGCCAAAAAGGGGAAAGGGAGGAAAAATCCTAAGTTTGACGCTCAGAAGAAAAGAAAGGCCATTGAAACTGAGATCTCCACCCAGTTTCAGAAGAAGAAGAAACCGGTAACTACTGATGAGCTGATGGAGGAACTTGAGGAGGAAAGCTTCCCTGATGATCCCATTGTGGTCGAGAGGAAGAAGGCAAAGCAGTTGACGATTGAAACTGCTTTGCGCGTCAGGAGCTAGGTGACTCAGCTGGAGAAACTGAAGGGGCGGATGAAAGCTCTAAAAGAGAAAACTGATAAACCCAAGAAGCCAACTCCTGATGCGGGGAAGAAGAAGACTGAAACAACAAAGAAGGCAGTTGCTGCTCAAAAGTTAGGGCCACTCCCTTACGAGTACGTGGACAACTTTATCCCTCCAGAATTGAACGAGAAATGGAAAAGAGATTTCATGGGGAAGTACTATGTCTATGGGGATTGGCTCAGTAGCAAGAAGGACAAGAATGAAGTCTTCAGTGACTGGATGACCCTAATGCACACTGACATGTGGTCTGAGATACACAGATATGCTGACAAGAGGCAGGTTCAGATTAAGGCTCCTGAGAACATTCCCTACTTCCCTCATCTTCTCGGCATCAACAACCATCTGAACAGGCCTGCAATACAAGAAAAAATCACCAAGCTGACAAAGAGGTCTGGTTCTCTCGAGGATCCTGCAAAGTTCCATGCAGCGAAACTGAGAGTGTTGAGGAAGTATGACCTTTCCTTAGCAAGATGGGAAGACGAAGAGTAGATGGTCCAGAGTAGTTTTTGTTAGGAATATTTTGTAATAGTTCAGGAAAACTTGTACTTATCTTTTATATCAATGAACTATTTTTATTCCTGAGACAACACCTCGTTGACTCCTGATTTACTTTTCTGTACTTTGTCAAGAACAACCCTTTCCTGATTCCATCTTATTGAACAAAGAACCTAAAATGTTTGAGGTTCCTGAACTGAATATTGATCTTTCAGTAATATGTTTAGATGATTAGGATATTTCTAAGGGTTTTGGCATCATCAAAAATGGGGAAATTGTTGGGACAATCTTAGTGTTTTGATTAGATCCCAAAACCCCTTGATGAATTTGCCTAAGTATAGTTAATCAGGATGATAGTTTCAGGACAGTGAGGTTGGAATAGAGTTTTCTATTTACAGGTAATCAGTTCAGGGGGAACGTGCTGAAGATTGCAGACTGATGGTGATGTCCCAAAAGACTGAAGTCAAAAGTGTTTTTCAACCCTGAAGGTTCAGATCGTCCTGAAGATGATCGACCTGAAGTTGAACCTGAGAAACCTGAAAAGACTCCTGAAGTTGTGTGGAAAGACAACCACTAATGAGGTCCATACTGAGTACACTAAGCATGCTCAGGGTAGGGTTCCATCAGTGAAGGGCATGTGTAACGTTGATCAGGCTGAATGTCACCTCTGATGTTCATAAGTCCTGACTTGGGCTTAGTATCAGTTTATCTGTACTTGTAAGCCCTGACAAGGCAAGGTTACACGTGTAATGGAGTCTTAGGAACAAAGAGAATGTCAGCATCTCCATAATAAAGACAAACATTTATTTTGAGTAAAGAACGGGGAACTCAGAGTTATAAATGTATGACATTTAACAAAGTCAAAGTTGACAAATTAGCCATTGGACAAACGACCAGTGAGGAGGCCACACGAAAGTACAGAGACTGCGCCACATTTAATGCTCCTCAGAGCTGCAGGCGGCGGATCAGAGAATTGCCATACTTAGTATGGATAATGTCAGTCAAGGACAACCAAAGTCTGCACCTACCTAATATAGGTAGATTTGAAAAGATCACCTCTAACGGATCTTTTCAAATCTCTCTATAAATAAAGATCACCATGCTCCCATTCAAGGTTATGGGAAATTTCCAAGTGAAAGCATTCTCAAGATTCCAAGCACTCAAAGCGTATTTGATGCAACACTCTGAAGTTTTAAATTTCCCTAGTGTTATAGTAGGAATCTGACCTGTATATTGCTTAGAGTGTTAATCCTATCATTAGTACTGATTTGTTAGAAGGATTAACACACCTTAGTTGGAAACTAGAATACCAAACCCTTCAGTTTGTGAGAAGGTAGGTTAGAAGGACTGGGACTTGTAAAACGCCCAGGGGTCGATTCCTAAGAGAGGAAGAAGGCTACTCGTGCACCTTGGCACGTTGAAAACAAGTACCTATCATCAGTGGTAAAGGGTAGCTTCCTGTTAAATCACGTCGTGGATGTAGGAGTTTGTTATCTCCGAAGCACGTTAAAAATGTCCCCTTGTGCTGATTTACATTATTGTTCAGGATCATATCTGTCATCATTATAAACTGAACATACTTTCATCAGTTTTAAAACTGTCAGGAGAAACCAATTCTCCTGATACTTAAACTTGTGCACCAGCCTTAATCACGGTTTCCAAAGCAATACTGATAAAAAATTTTAGGAACTAAAAACGAGTAGAAAAACTTAAGGGCTCACTTTCCACACGTACTCTAGCTTACTGAGATAGCTATCCAACTGACTAGCTTATCAAAGCGATCAGTCGGTGGGTTATCTCTACTGAGCTTCTGAGAGCACTTTACTCAGACTTAGCCTATTTGGTTCCATACTGATCTGTCTCTGCTGCCCCTGTGGACCATCAATTTTGTGAACACATCAGGATCTTCCTGACTAAGCCTGAAAGAGCATTTCCCTGAGAATTTTTAGGAAAATCTGACATCAGTGTATTCCCCCCATACACTGATTTACTCGTTTCGGGACCAACATATAGTAATTGCTCTTTTGTGTCAAACTCTGGTGTTGCAGTAGCTAGTATCCCATCACCCCCTAATTTATGCCAAACTCCATCTTGTGCTGTAGGGTAACTGTTAAATCAAAACAGTAAAAATCCCTTTCAAATCCGTTAAGAAAACGAATGTGAATTATCCAAATCAAGAGTTTAGTGAGCAGGGTAGTTTGCCAACTTTGATATATGCCCTACAGTAGAAGCTAAAGCCATACTATCGGATTCCTGGAAATATATTATGGATGGTGGGATTGGGACTATTTTTTAGGGTGGTGCAGCCGGCTTTAGGGCAAGCTTGATTAAGTATGCAACCGTTATGGGGTTTAGGTATAAGTTCATGAAAATAGCCCTGAATATATACATGTCGTGTACTTTGAAAATTTGTCTAGTGATTGTGGATTGTTCATCAAGGTAAAATGTAACAAGGTGTCCCTATTCTTTGAAATCTATAAAGGTCACTTTGTGCATAAATGCCAAGGAAGTTCAATTTTCCATAATAAAAAATGTTTTGGTCCTAAGATAATTGGGCAGCTAGTTGACGATGTTATAATATCAAAGACGTCAATGAGTGGCGCAGAGATTGTTGAGATGGTAAGGTTAAATTATGGCATTGAAATACCCTACTAGCATGGATGGCGCACGTCTGAGGAGGTGAAGAACAAGTTGTTTGGGACCTATCAGGAGTCGTATGATCATCTACACTGGTACTCGGATGCTATCATCCGTACCAATCTAGGTATGTATACTTATTTACACTATTAGTTACTGTCAGTTTTATAGTTTCCACTTTTAATTTGTTTGGTTAACTTTGTGGGTATTTGTTGGTATAACATGTATATATCTAAAGACATATGTCATTTACTGCACTATAGAAATGCAAGTGGGTTTAGACTTTATTAAATTTAGACTTTCTGGATTTTACCCTTACTGCCTACAAGGTATAATAGTGTGTCAATTATTTTGTGATTGGTACATTGTATGGTCGCTTCAGAGACAATGGTGTGTAACACTTTATACAGTTTTGAATTAATGTAATATGATGGTCTATGTTGGCAGCGTTGTACACCTGGAAACCAACAATCAAACACAAGTATTTGATCGCTTATTCATTGCCTTTAAAGCTTGCTTGGAGGGGTTTAGAAGCTGTCGTCCAATGCTTTTATTGGATGGAACTTTTATGCAGGGTTGAACTAGGGGAGTGCTGCTGTCTGCAACTGCAAAAGATGGTGACAGCGGTGAGTTCTCTTTTATCAATAGCACACAACGTGTATCAGACAAGTTGTCGCTCAAGGTTTGATCTGTATATTTTGTCCTCAGGTTTGTATCTTGTCGCATTCGCAGTTGTTTCGGCCAAAAACACAAACAACTGGTGTTGGTTTCTACAAAGGATTCATGATGTAGTGTATCACGAGAAGGAGCTGATTTATATTTCTAACCGTAATCTTGGCCTAATGGCAGCCTTGCAGATTGTTTTTGAAAGACCCGTTCACTTTTTCTGTCTCGTTCATCTATTAGGAAATTTAAGGGGGCACTTTACTGGCCGTTCTGGCAAATTTAAAAGGCACAGGATGACGGATCTATTTAGGGAGTGTGCATATGCGCCATGTATTTCTACATTTGACGAAAATATTTAGCTTTTTAGAGAAATTGGTGGTCGTGTGGCTGATGAGTGGCTTGCAGATCTTCCCTATGAGATGGGATGTTGCTTATTCGGCTGACCTACCCAGGTACGGTGAAATGACATCTAATGTAGTTGAATCATTCAACATGTGGATCAAAGATGGCAGGGGCTTGCCTATCACACACATGATTGATTATATTTGATCTGGTAATGCTAAATAGCATCCACATGTTTATTCACTATACACACATTTAATTATTTTCTACTCCCTCCGTCCTTAAGCAATTTGCAAACTTTCCATTTTGGGGTGTCCCAAACCAATTTGCACACTCCAAATAAGAAAAAAAAACTCACCATCTTCACCCTTAATTTATAAACATATTTACAAATATACCACTACTTAACTTATTAATTTAGCCCACTTAAAAAACTAAAAAAGCCCATTACCCTAATCTTAATACTAAACCTAACACTAATCATTCCACACAAAATCATTTTGGCCAATTACTCTCTCTCTCTTCTCGAACATTCTCCACAAAAACTCTCTGCCTCTCCCTCGATCATTCTACACAAACCCTAACTCTCTCACATCTCTGAAAATCAATTCAATGGGAAAACAAGATTATGTTCCCGATTCGTTATCTCGATCTCTCGATTCAGATTGGGGGTCGGATCCTTTGTCTCCCTCTCTTGAATCTGATGCATGGTCGAATCTTGATGATTCTTTGATGGTGGCCGATTAAAGTTTTGACACCGCCTACGTCGCGGATTTGGCTGATTCTTTGTTGGCGCTGCCTATTTCACCGATGCGCTCAAACTTTGTGACGATGGGAGGGTTGTGCCGCCCGATTTGATCGAATCGATGGTGGCGCCACCTATTTCACCGACGGGGTCAAGCTTTGCACCAGATTCATTGGTTGTGACTCCCAATTCATTCGTTGCGCTGCCCGATTCTCCAGATTCGTTGGTAGCACCGCCTATTTTACCGATGGGCTCAAGCTTTCTGGATTCCTTTGTGCCTGAAAAACAAATGGAGGATATACGATCTCTGGTGCTGTCTGGTGCACAAATGGAGGACATGCAACCTCCGTCAGTTTCTAGTTACTTCAATAGCCCTGGGAAACGTGCATCTTACTTGAAATTTCTTGTCATTTATGCACCTGTGGTTGCTCAAGTTACCTTGAAAAACCTTATGATTATTTGTAGGTGTGTGAGGGTTATTTGTGGGTGTATGTTATGATTATATGTGGGTGTTGTTCAGGTTATATGATCTGTTGCCTATATGATGTTAATGATGTTGGTCAGGTTATATGATGTTCATGATCTATGTGTTGGTCAGGTTATATGATGTTCATGATATGTTGGTCAGGTTATATGATGTTCATGATCTGTTGATCAGAATGATGTTATATGTGGGTGTTCATGATTTGTTGCCTATATGATGTTGGTCAGGTTATAACATTGAGGATATGTCACCACTAGGACTATGGAGTCCTAGTTAGGAGACTTAACTCATAGTTATATGGAGTTGGTCAGGTTATAACATTATATTAATATCACTACTAGGACTATGTTGTCCTAGTTAGGAGACTTGATTAATAGTTATACCTCTTACCTGATGATGAAAATATTATGAAGGTTAAATGTTTTTCATAAATTGAACCAAAAGATTGAGTCTATATTAATTCCAAAACTGTCCATCTTGCAATAACCATGTGCATTTCATATATACACATACCATATGATATGATGATGGTTATATGTTTACATCTGCACAAAAGTGTTTACTTCCCTTGACAAAAACTGTCTTTCTAGTCTTACTTGTACTTTCCTACTTCCCTGCACAAAAAGTGTCTTCTAACTCCTTTGACAAAAACTGTCTTCTAATTACCTGCACAAAAACTGTCTTCCAACCTGCACAAAAAGAGTCTTCAGTCCCCTACTTACACATATCCTAAATTTGTCATAAGTGTATCAATTTGATAATCTCCTTCATCAATCTGATTGTGCTCCATCAAGTAGTGTATGCCCTCCCTAACTAATGCCTCATCAACTTCTAAAGTTAGTGGTAGTCTTCCTTCCTTTAGTAATGCTTCTTTGCCCATGTGTTGTTGCTTAAAGTTGTTATGTCCCTTCACCTTGATAATTTCTATCAAGTTTTGCTGAAAACTTAAAAAACATTATTTAGTGTAATGTCATCTAGCTTTTCATAAGCTATTTTGACATTCTGCACCAATTCAACCACATTCTTGCTTGCTGTTTTGTCTTTGAGTGATTGGATTGCCCTGAAAAATCCAATGTCATTTACATTTGTATCTGGTGAATTTTTGGTTGGCAAATTAGTCTGATATTGAATCGATCTGATGAAGCTGCCTCTCCAAATTGAGGATCAGAATCCTGTATATGTGGCTTTGCATTGTCTTGCTGGATAAATATGTCTTTACTTGCACATGCTGGCCATTTTACCTTAATTGCTGGTATGATCTATTAAACATGGTATCATAGTCATCAATTTGTTTGATTTAGTTCACTTGAACTTGGTATTCACATTTTGGAGACATAAATGTATGCAAAAACTATATGATGATATTTGAATCTGATAGTTTATCATAGTCATCAATGTGTTTACTTTGCTTCACTTGAACATGATATACACATTTTGGAGACATGAATGCATGTGTAAACTATATGATGACATGAATATGATAGTTTATGACATTTTTCACAAGTATGAGTAAGTTTACATGATGCACAAGGCAATGTCTAGTCACTTCTTTGTTAACAGAACCAATAGGTTGAGTCTCCATTGTGCCTCTCACCCTATTCTTACTGTTCCTCTGAGCTGGTACCATCTTTGTGAATAGGAAGATTCCAATCTTTCAATCAAAGATGAGTTCACCCTCAAGTGAATAGAGTGGTCTTGCCACTGCACACATGAACATTACTTTCACAATGTACCTCTTACTCTTGCACTACAAGAAATTCGTAAATTCATGATGAAAAATTTATCATGAAAATATCATTTTTCGTCAAGATAGATATTTGGGGATGAAATATTTTGTCACAAAAATTGTCATTGAAAGTGCGTGGTATTAGGTATATGTGACGATATTTAAATTCGTCATAAAAGATTCATCATTTAGTGACGATAAAGACTATCGTCACTATATATTTCATCTATAGTGACAAATAAATCTTCACAATACGCATCAATATTTCATCACTAATATGATGTTTCGTCAACGAAAATTCAATTTAATATGATGATTTAAATTGTTGTCTCTAAAAACTAAATTTTTTGTGACAATTATTAATGTATTACTTATCTCACAAATTTTTAGTGACGTTATTTTTATCACAGTTAGATTGATTTGTTTGTCATATTTTATATAATTTGTCACTAAAGGGTTAGTTTTTGGCGACAAAATATTTATCGTTGTTATATATATGCATGTATAATGACAACAAAATTTATCAACAATAAGTATGTTTTAGTGATAAAATTTTTAATCGTTGTTACATATGTACATATATAATGACAATAAAATTTGTCACCAATTAGTTTGATTTAGTCAAAAAAATTGTACTGTCATTAAATGGCGTGAAAATAATGACAAATTATTTTTGTCATCGTATATACTATTCAATGACGATGATAATAATCATCACCAAAAGTTTAAATACATTGACTATTTTTTTGTCATTTTAAATTTTTTGTCATGAAAAAATACACAAAGGTAACTAAAATTTTATCGTCATTACATGTAGATATAATGATGACACATTTCATCATCAAAAATTAAATTTTAGTGATAATTTAATCAAATAAATAAAAAATATAAAAATTGTGATAATATATTTTGTCATAATAAAATAGTATTCAATGATGTAAAATATCATGGAAAACTAATTTTAAAAACAAAATATAAGAAAAATAATTTCAAAAAAACTAAATTACTGATAAAACTAAAAAATAATATTTGGTATCATTACATGAAAAAAGAAACTTAAAAAAAAAGAGTATTTCCATGATGCAATCTCTTCACT
>JAPKLY010000033.1:723768-740520 GCA_026898435.1 Prunella vulgaris | reverse complement strand
ATTACTCTTTTGTGAGGATGGTACTAGGAAATAACCTAATAGTATGTTATACTAGATTGAGTAGTTCCTAATTACATCCTCACAAAAGAGTGATACTATTAGGATCTCAACAACAATACTTGTAAATAGAATCACTAAATCTTTAATCAAATTGATAATCACACACCAAATCACTAAATTTGCTTAGAGTATCAAATTGATTATATGTTTAGTTTTGTTCCAAAAAATTTCTAAGTATAAAAAATATAATATATATATGTATTAATGTTATTTTAAAATTAGATAACTAAAAATTACTAGATAACATATATATACAAGTTATCTAAAATATATTATTTTATTTAAAATTATATATAGATAACTTTACATTGTTAACTAAGAGTAAAATAAGTTATCTAGGTACAAAGTGATCTTTAACTAGATAACAGACATTACATAGATAACTAAAACGTGAACCATATATTACTGATTTAGAGAACTCCGTTATCTACTCTCAGTTATCTATGTTAAAAAATGTAGTAGTGTGCAAACTTGATTCAAATAGTTTTATTAAAATACCTAAGACAAATGTAGTGTTTGGTCCAGTGGTGTAGTTATCCTCTTTAGGTAAAAGGGTCCCATGTTCGAACCTTGATGGATTAAAATTTATATTTTTTTATTTTTTCAATATAATTTATATTTTATACGTAAAAATTAATTAATGGAAAAAAGATAATAAATAATAAACATCAAATTAAAATAAAAATTTTCTAGCTTATTTGGCAAAAAGATAATAAATAATAAACATCAAATAAAAATAAAAATTATCTAGATAATTTGGCAAAAAGATAATAAATAATAAATAATAAACATCAAATTAAAATAAAAATTATATAGTTATTTGGTCGTTATTTGTCCATTTGTCAAGTTTAATCGAAAGGTTTTATATGGAAAAATTTATTAATCGTCACCATATATAAATATTGGTGACAACATACTATGTCACTATTTACTATGAACAATTAACGACAAAACATAAAACCGTCATGCAAATTGAATATTATATGACCAATATTGATCGTCATTAATTAAAATGAAGATCGTTACCGAATAAAATTGTGACGAAATAAGTGCGTCATTAAAAAAAAGATTCATAATCGTCACTACATATCAATATTGGTGACGAAAGAATATGTCACTAATTACTATGAACAATGAGCGACGAAATATAAAATTGTCATTAAAACTTTATATTATATGACCAATATTGATCGTCACCAATTAAAATTGAGATCGTCACCGGATAATATTGTGACGAAATAAGTGCGTCATTAAAAAAAGTTTATTAATCGTCACTCTATATCAATATTGGTGACGAAAGAATATGTCACTAATTACTATGAACAATTAGCGATGAAACATAAAATTGTCATTAATATTATATATTATATGATGACTATGATCGTCACTAATTACAATGACAATCGTCACTAAATAATAGTGTGACGAATTAAGTGTGTCACCAATTCTTTTGAATAATTAATGACAAAACGTATAGTTGTCACAAAAATACTATTTTTCATGACGGTGAATATCGTCACTAAATATTATGAATATCGTCACCAAAGTTTATTGTGACGAATTGCTTGTTTTTATCATGAAAAATTCGAATTAGTGATGAAAAAAACACCAGTGGCGACAAAAAGAAAATTCATCACGAATTCTCACCTTTTGGTGAGGAAAATTAAGTTTTTCACTTGTAGGTAACATATTGTGATGAATTTTGTGTCATCACACAAAATTTCGTCACGGAATGTGTGATTTCCTGTAGTGTTGCATGCTGTATATGGCTCTTCTTCCCCTGGTACCTTGTATGACCTCTCACTTCTTTTTGTCAAGAAAAACCACTTCTCATCAATGTGTATGACATTGTGCATTGTTTGAAATTTGATTTTGTTGGAGAGCCTATGATATTCCAACAAATGCAAGTTGAACTTCAGCCTTTTCAGTTTGTTAGCTGCTGTCAAAACAGGATATATAACATTTGTGTGTGGTAAGATATCACATTTTTTGATCCATCTGCCAGCAGTCCTCTTGCTTACTTTTAACTCACTTGCCAATGTTCTGATTGTGTTTCTCTTGTTGAAAGGTATGATCTTCATAGCTTCAACATCTAGTTGAAATGTATGTTGTCCTCCTACTCCTCTCTTTTTTGACTTGAATAAAATAGGAACACCATCTAACATTTGTTGTTTTGCAGCTTTCCATGTATACTGAATAGTCTTCCTTGAAACTCCAAATGATGATGCTGCCTCCTTTACTTCCTTGAAACACCCTCTGCTCTTGGGTTAGATCAACTGCTCTCCTGTTATTCACCATATTTGTAATGACATTTATGAGAGCATTCAATGTGGGTGGTTAAGAAAAATCTGTATTTGTAGTCTCTTTTGTAGTCTGATGTAGTTTGGAGGGAGACCTTTTTTGTTTAAACTTTTTAATTTTAGTTGTAGAAGGTTGAAATTGTGGTGGGAAATTTTTCCCACCTTTTTGGTAATATAATTTTTGGTTTTTGAAGCCCCATAAGTGTAATATATGTACTGTTTGTAGCTTTTGGAGGCAAAAATTGGAGGGAATGATTAATTTAATACACTTGTTAAGTTTTGTGTTACTTTTTCTCTTTCATGTTTGAAAAGTTAACTAATGTAGGCTGGCACCTTTTTTCTTACACATTGTGTCATCCCAGGGGTGCAAATACCCCTGGGACGGAGGGAGTACTATATAACGTCCTGACTTTTAATACGTTATCTTTTTTGTTAGAGGTTAGTCGATGGCATTTTGAACAAAGGGATGAAAGCAGTAAGTGGAATTCGATTCTATGCCCCACAAAAGAAAAGCTTTGGATAGAGCATACTGAAAAATCTCGTGGTTTAAAGGTCCATCAAAGATCCGACTGTAAGTTTGAAGTTGAATCATGCCCGCCCGTTGTTGTTGACTTGATTAAAAGGACATGTTCGTGCTCAAGATGGCAGACCACCGGATTCCCTTGTATCCATGCCACAGTTGTGATATTGAAGCATGAGACTAGTGTCTTTGACTACGTGGAGAAGTTCTACCTCACAATAACATATCGAAAATGCTACATGCACAACATAGAAACCATTCCCGAGACTGAAAATTTTTGTGCAGCTGGTCCGCATGCGTTATCTAACAGCAAGGTAATGCCCACTGTCTTTAAAATACGGCCCGATTGCCCTAAGATGGTCCGTGTGAAATCATTTGGAGAATTCTCCAAAAAAAAAGTCTAGAACTGGTTGACGTGATGTTTTTTATGCATTTGACGTGATAATTTTTATGCACGATGTGTTAACCCCTGACTATTATTGTATGTAGACGTATGTCGTGTTAACATTGTATTTTGCTCTATTATATTGTATGGATGTTGTGCTTTTTGTTGAACCATCACAGCTACTGGTTGTACATGTCTTATGTCAGGTTATCTAATATCAAACATCCTCTATTAATGTTACTATGTTATTTGTCTAAGTCAATAACCCTTACACACACGTACAATATCTGAATGTAATATATAGGAATTGAATTTTTTATTTGAACAATTATTATTTTAGTATTTTCTAAGGTATAACATAGGGTAATGATAACAAATGTGATTCTGCATACATTGAAAGATAATTGCTAAAGGTTTATCCCAATCAGCTTATACAACATAACGGATCATACTAGGCCACATGGTATGAATACCAATCATCACTACCACATATACATCACCTTTGCAAGGTATAGCACCATAACCACTGAAAAGATTGTTAGTAGATTTCCTATGATCAAAGTTTGCAGCTTTATTTCCATGTCGTACTGCCATGAAAGGTTGCTCCCGATCTTCGAAAGTCTTGAAGGTCATTCGTATGGTATTGTTTTGCTCCTTCTTCGATAACACCCCACTCGAGGGGCAAGCACCAATGCGAGAAGCCATGAAATGGTAGTATGGTCTCCCCGGATTGTTGCTTGTTTCACTTAGGTAGATGTATGTTACGCGATTGCATTTCCGACACGCTGCCTTTGCGTACCTTGGATATGCATGACTAGATGTGCTGGTGCTTGATAAAGGCATTCCTTAGCTAAAATGCATGCACAAGCTCTCTGTTGTGGTACTTACAAAATTTCCATGGATCAACCTTTATAGCATGGTTATTATGTGTTATGCAACAGATATATACTATCTTGTTCTAGCAACGGTCATATGTAAGTGTCATAGGTTAGCATGTACCTGTGTATCAACGGGTATATGTTTATTTTTATTTTTTGTGAGGGTATTTCTTTAGTGTATTCAACCACAGGTGATGTATATATACCATAGTATATGTATTGTGTTTTAGATGTCTTCTACATAAATGTATTTGATATTCATGGGTTATACACTATGTTGTTAAACTTTTTTACTGCATTATCATAAAACCCACTGGCAACACATTGCTTAGTTCTTCCTAATATATCCTTACATCTAATACACTGGGCTTGTAATTTATTACAATTTTATATAATAGTATTCCTTATGTCATTTCTTATAATATTATTCCTTAATCCATATATAATATTATTCCTTAATTCATTTACACATTGGGCTTGTAATTTCTTACAATTATTCCTACATATAATACATCATAATTCATGTAGTTTCTTGGAATAAATTTTCTGTTTCTTATGATTTCCCCTACATATTCAATTAACAAAATCCATACTTAATTAGTAATAAAATTTTATCTCAAGTCAACAGTTCTCATAGTAATATAGAAATTTTGAACATTTTACCCTATTTCCCCTATTTACCCTACACTTTATAAAACTCTATTACACCGTCCACCAAATTTATTTCCACTTCTCATTTTTTGTTCGTCCCTCAATTTTATTATCCAATTGGTTTTGAGGAAATAGTATTTTATTTTCAATCTCATAAACAATCACTTTATTATAAATCGTAATTATTCCACAATATTTATATTCTATTTACAATATATAATTTTTATTAAAACTCGTGCCCATACAAATGACAATAAATTTGGGGGACGGGGGAGTATTATATATATCTAATAAATTTATAATGAAACAATATTTAATTGTACTTTTATTCAATATATTTATCTCAGATTAACACATTCCACATGAATTTTATTTATAAATATCAATACGAACTATAAGATAAATTGCAGTATTACAGTTGTCCACTCAATTACCCATACTTCACTCACACATCCAATTATAAATTTGGTATTCATCGGGAACAATCCATATACCAAAATACAGGATATTACCTATTGATATATTCTAAATTTACCCCTTAGATCTTACTTTTCAGCAAAAATAAAAACTTACCTTTATAGCCCATATTAGGCGGCGTGTTTGGTAATTAAATCATGTCCATCATAAAATCCTCATCCAATCAGCGAATGACACCTCCCTTTTTGTATTGGGAACCATACTCTAATTGAGAATTTGTCATGTACATTTTTCCCGCTAATGCATTGAGAGGCGCCTCTCATCGTACATCGTTGTTGGCATGTCAACATATATGTAGACCCATCCCTTCCCTCATTCGCATCAACTTACTAAAAAAATTCAGATTTCAACTGTATCATTCCTCTGAATGAAACGCCCGGTGCTTCCTCCATCTCCGGACGTCGGAGGAACAATCTTCCCATTGGAGATAATGACTGAAATCCTCTCCAGATTTCCACGAACATCCTCTATTCTTCTTTTTGTATTTTACATTCCATATGCCATAATATAAGGTCTTCAACTCACCTATATTCTGCAACTTAACATTTCACGTAGTATATTACAAAATAATGATTTTCGTCCCCTATTTTTTATTTTTTTTATTTATTGGAAGCATGATATCTACCTAATATATAGTTGTATCGTCTCCAGGATACCTCCCAAGCCCTTGGCTAGACACAAACTGGTTCTATGGCATAGGCCGTGTCACTGGGCGGAACGAGTACAAGGTCATATGCATCTCAATCTTCAACACTCTTGAGCTTCAGTCCAAAGTGCGCTGCTTCTCAACGAATATATACAAAGATTTGGATAAAGGTGGGGGACTTCCCATTTGATAATCCAGTTTCAAGCCCAGGTGCATTTGTTTATGGACGGCTCAACTGGCTCGTGTCTAAGAAGTTTCTTGCAAAGAGCATTGTTTCTTTCTGTTGCAGGGATGAATCCTATTCAACTATCTCTCTCCCTAGTGAGGCTGCTGGGCTTCAAACCTTTGGGGAGATTGGGTGTCTTGATGAACAGAAGCTATGCATATACTCTAACATATGTGTGTCATTTGAAGGTTTCGAACTGTGGATTCTCGAAAAATACAACGATCCAACCTCATGGATTCGTTTGAAGTTTGCACCGGGTTACTCGTTTTTTAGTGAGGAAATCATTTTGGGCATACAACCCCTGCGTATCCTCAAGAGCGATGACCGCGTAATAGTACTTCGTGTTGAACCTTGGGGCAAATTTGTTGAGTACGATATCATTGATCAAACCTATGTCATTGTGCCTGCAACGAATTGGGAGGAAGAATTGTGCACGGTGTTCCCATTCGTGCAGTCCTTGGTCTCCTCTTATCTTTTGCTTAAAGATTAGTTAGTAATTAATTACATTTGGTCAAACCCGGAAGGATAACTATAAACCTTAGTGTGCTTCACTGATATGTTCTTTTTGCTTTTGGCTCTGGGTTTGATATGTGTAACCCCTACTACTTTTTGTTGCATGTATAATGCTTAGCTTGTGGAACTATCATTTTGCGTATGAACTATGATGTTGTACCTCACTTTTCATAAATTGAAGTATAATATGTGGTTTGTATCTATTTTGTTATACTACTTTTACAAGCATTATTTTTTTTATAAAGTTCTATGCCTTTTACTCATTTGCATTTTATATTATGTATTATACAATTATATATAATTATCCAGCCATTTTGTATGGTTGTACTCTAATAATTGCTTGGCCTAATCCATACTGCAAGGTCATACAGCTACGAAGGATAGCCTAATCCCTTTTTCATGCTTGGCAATTTCATTGTATTATGTCAACAAGGCCCTTAAAGATTTGATGAAACAATAGCCAAATTCCACGCATATCTTAATTCATTTTTAATTGATACCACCATAGTATATTAAACCGTGCCACTTTTATTGTATAGTTCATTATACTATAAGCCAATTTCATTCCATTGGTATATTAAACTGTTGCGATAATATGTACTGGTTCGTTTAACTACTGACCATTACATAGTACTTACGGACGAACTTACGTCCACCAGTTTAGTTGCATTGTTGCATTACATCAGTGTTAATTTACTACAAAAATAAATCCCTCCTTGGATGCCCATTACAAAAGTCTAACTACGTTCCCATATTACTGCATATACAAAAATTTCACTTTTCACCGACAAAACATTCCCCTGAACCCAAACTTCCTTGCCTGCAAACACATGCAACCTTAACTTCCTAATTACAACCAAAGTCAACTGTAATCGGGTCAGTGAACCACTTTACCAGCTTTTTTCGATATTCACCAGAATCATTTGTACTAAAAACTCTCTTCACTGCATTCGATTTCCCGAATTCTTTCTCCATCATATAACAAATTATGATACCATAATCAACTGAGTTGTCGCCTTGCTGTGGACAAACCCCTGGGCTCATTTTAGCGTCATTCACCAACAGCAATGAGTGCCCACTGGTGTGTATGGGGCTCACAGTCTTCAGAATCTTCACCACTAACTCAACCAACACGCACACACAGTAGTTGATTCAATTGGAACAATATCATAGGTGATGTATATTACTTAATAATGTATTGTACGTACTATACGGTTTGCTCTCTCGACATGTATGTCTTTACCACCAGCCCTTCTTGGACAGAGCAAGTTGTAGTGCTCCCATTTGCCGGTCTGCAGATCCATCCTCTCAAACGTCTAGTGTCCTTCTGTTAGCAGTGGAAAAAATAAAATATCCGCTCTCCCAACCCTACGTAGACGTGCTATCACCAACTTCTCTAGATTCCTGCTTGGTCCAAGATTCTCCTTTTCAATCAATTCCTACAAAAACCACACTTATGCATCATTTTTGTTACACATAATAACCCTTATACATTAAATTTTCATTATCATACAACAATTCAAACAACTATTTAGCTAGGAATGGCATACACAACTAGCGGCTGAAAAGATGACCACACATGATGCATCTTCATTCTTATAATACTGATGTAACCTCACCCCCATGCATCAACCACCTTCAACAAAAAAACATGAACATTTACATAAATTCGACAAATTTGTGAGTGTTTCCTGCAAATAATATATATTCAATGGGTTGGAAACCTACCTCTGTTGAAATGCATTCATGGTTTAGGATCGCCACTATGTCCTTCATGTACACAACACTCATAGCATCTTGGGCTCCCCAAACCACGCGTACATTGGGGCTTAAAAAAATGAAGACAAATATTTTTAGAAATTAATTACTGCAATAACAAAGTTTGTCTAACAGTACCGAATATGAGAGAATTATTACAGATACTAAAATATTAGACACACTAAAAGTGAGAGAATTATTACTTACTCATCTCCTTCTTTCGTTTCATTCCACAACTCCTCGATCAAAGCCTTCGTAGCATCCGAAGTTTTACGAACAGCAGAACACCGCTAGTCCAACTGCGAACCCCACCTAACTTTCTGCTGTACTTTGCCGCCTTCATGGGTAGCAACAAGCTCTGTAGTTTTCAGTTGTGGTGTCAGTTCTATGGCCTTTCTACTGTGATTTTGTGTGCGTGTCTTCACTCCGTGTGTCAATGTACTCGGCTCCATGACAAGCCTTTTCCTGTTATTTTTTTGTTCCGACGTTGTCTGGCCACCTTCTTCATCTATCTGCCGCGAGCTTCTTCACTTTAGTCTTTGAAATACACAGCTGCTCAGCCATTTCAAACTTTTTTAGATTTTCCTCATTCTCCAAAATCTATGTAACAGATGGATCAACCAATTCTTCAATCTGATCCGTCAACCTCTTGACCTCGCAATGTAATCTTCCTATTTCTGCATCCCGCTTCTTCAGTTCACTATTGTGGATCTCAGCCAATTTTGCAATTTACTGTTAAACTCCTTAGTCAGCCTCTTAATCATAGCATCCTGATCAGCAAGTGTCAGTCCACATCTTATGATCTCCTTCCTCAATCATTCAACCTCGATACTTCCCACTACGTATTCTCTATCTCCTCCATCCATAGGATCAGCCTCACTCGGCGTTGTATCAACTACTGCCTCTTTTCCAGCATCTCTACATCTCACACTTTCCTTGCCCTTATCATTTGTTTCAGAGGGACCACTGCACCTTACTGGTTCGCTCCTTCCACACACAGCTGAATCTCTCAATCTCTGTCCTGAGTTTAGTTCTTCAAAGGTATCAGGCACTGTTGTATCGATATCATCCAAATCTTCCACTGACATGTCATTCCCTGCAGTTGCATCTGTCTCATCATGATCAACAGTCCGATCAGTACCTTCCAACAGCACAGTATCTTTAGGCCCTTCATCACTCAGATTATCAGCTATAGCTTGAATTGGACGCTTTACTTGATGCCGTCATGTTTTACATTTTACTGATTAAGTGCGAATGTCTGCTATGGTATTTAATCCAGCATCACCAGTCATGTCCATATGGGTTTTGTTTCCTTCCACTACCTTATCCTTGCCCCCAATTCTAGCATTATCAACTTAAGACTCTTCTAGAAATATATCATTGATCTGATTTTGTCCTTCTCATATGATTTTGGGCGCAGGTTCACCCTAGGCACCTATCAACATTCAAACACAAAACAATTACTTATAATCCATGTTAATAAATTATTTTACTTTCACACAACATCTTGTACACTACATGTCTAAGCACAACTCATACCATGGGTATTTGCAACTTGTGCAGCTTCAAACGATGAAGCTTCTTATTCAGCTTTTTCAGGTCCCACTTCAAAATTCTTGGAAAGGCATCATTGTCTCCTGACTCAATGATGTCAAAATGCTCACACAACCAGAACTACAGTTTCACGTGATTCAAAAAACCATTTATAAATTTTCTACGTAGGATACCTGATTAAATCTACATTATTAAAATTGTATAGAAGACATACCGGGAGTATCATAACACACCCTGTCACCTTTAAGTTTTCGCTCTTCTTCAGCTAACCAAGCAACAGATCCACTATCACAGTACACCAGTCATATTCCCAAATTTCATCTACATTCTCCAAGTAATTGGTGTAGTGCCAGGGGACTGCAGAATTATGGCTAGGACACAATACTGACGTCATCAGGTACAAGTGTGTCAATCTTGCAACGTCTACATCACACTCCGTATACAACATTTTCGCAACTTCAGAAAGTTTTGCTAAAACATTTTTTTTGAATAGTGCATACCCTGTCTCAGTGTCACCTAACTCGTGTGAAAAGCATCTACGCACCCACGGTGGTAATTCGTACTCTATCATTCTCAACGGCACTGGTTTCACTCCGGCGGTAACCCCAAATATCAGGCAGACATCCATGGTTGTTAGCTGGATCTGGTGTTCTCCTATGATGAATGTACCAGTCGGCACATCAAAGGTGGACATCACATTGCATAGGACTTCTTCGAATTTCCACCAGCGTCTCCTCTGTACCTTGTAATCACACTTGAGTAGCGCACTTACCAGTAACCAAAAAGGCATCTTTTTTTACGCTACCTAATTGTCTCTCGTTAAGCCTATGACTCTTCATCTCTCTCACAGTTGTTACAAGATTGCTCCTAAAGTGAGTAACACCACCTGTTAGCTCCATATTCCCTACACCATATGTAGAAGTATGTACTACGTCACATAAAATTACCACAAGGTCAATATATTAAAATCTGTGTATAGTACATATTGTCTTACCGAAAAAATTCCGTGGTACTCTATTCCCCCTGCTCCATTCAAATGTGGATGCCTCTAGTAGCTCATCAACCATACCTTTCCTCCCTATCGTGTTTCCACTCTCAGACAGTGATTCACGCTTGCCCACATTATCATCTCCCCTCTTACGTTTTATCCGAAGTACTCATTGTGTGTCATCTGTTGGAGTTTTATAGCATGCAAAACACATAATTAGGTAAAATATCATTTGTACATTGATACACTACTGTAATTAATAGGAAAATTTTATTAGCTTATTGTCCTTAAAGGTAATGAACCAACCTTCATCACATGTTTCTTTTCTGCTACAGACTGCTGCTTTTCCTATGTCAATTAACCATTATTTGTGTCAGTTAATACATTGATTATTATTAGTCTACTGACAGTACAAAGCAATAAAACCTAGTGTCATTTTTGTGTTGATCTAAATTGTAGAGATATCATCCATTATCTAAAAGGTATATGCAACAGCTAACTAATTAGTCCATTGTTAATATGTTATGGCATGAAATATCTAAATAAACAATTTAAATGCTCATTCTCTTATGATTTCCACATACCTTTACGTGCTTTCTCAATACTTTTGGCCCATTCACGACCTCTGTCCATTTCTGCAACACATGGTTCACGACCCAAGAATCAATATGTGATTATAATTACACCACATTATTATCTTAATTGTCATCAAATGTAATGACCAAACCATCATTAGAATTCGTTATTAGTACAACTATGTATACTAGTTTGCTTAACCTAAGTATTTCTAACTTGGTTATTAGTAAAACAATGTATACTAGTTTGCTTAATGATTAGGATCATATTTGCATCATTTTGCATCCATTTTGATATGGTTTTGATGAGTTTATGTTCATATTTTACCCTAATATGCTATACTTTGTGCTGTTGACTCCTTGTTGGCAAGAAAATTGTGTTTATTGGAAAAATGAAGCAAAAAGCTAAAGAGATGAGCAAGTTTGAAAAATTTCAGATTTATTAAATCAATCCAAATGGTGCAAATGATATACCATGTGAAAGATCTTGAAGAGAGTGTAGCAACGCAAAAAGAATCAAGTAAATCGGAGTTCTAGAGCTCAAGATATGAAGAAAACAAGTTTGCCCGTAATAACTGCACAGAGCGCGCGACCATGCACTGACTGGCGCGCGACCATGGTGTCCGTGCTCCTGGTCGCGTGAGGCTCCAGCGTGCAGTCCAGAAACTTGGTGCACGAGCGGGGCATTTTTCCACCTCATTAAGGGTATCTTCGTCATTTTGCTCGTTTAATGAAGGACACTTTGATCTAAGCATTGTGGGCACTATAAATACCTCAAGGATCAGATTTTCAAGCAATTCCCTCATTATTCCATTTTTTTAGATTAGTTTAGAGAGAGAATTAGGTAGTTTTAGAGAGAGATTAGTAGTTTTTTAGTGGGTTCTTAGATAATCTCATACTTCTTTCTTCAATTACTTTCAATCTAGCCATTAGATCTTTAATCCATTTTTTGTATTGTAATCTCCATTGAATTTCCTACGTTTCTACGGTTCGGTTTATGTTTTTGAGCTATGGATGAAGACTTAGAATTTGGAGGTTTGTAGCTTGTATTTCCATTCAACTACATTTGGTAAGTTTTCATTCAATTCTCTTGTTTTAGTTCTTAATCATGTTGTTTAGATTCTTAATTATTGATTTCCATTCCCCATTAGCCATTGGCTAATCCCTTGTTGCATTGGTGTATGAATATTATGTCGTAGTTTTGTGTTCTATTAATCCTATGCATGATTAAGTGATCTTGATGGATTAGTTCTCTAATTTGATGAATTGTATGAATGCTTGGAATGTCAATTGGATGTTTAGAGCCTAAGTGAATTAACAACATATGAGAATTGAGTTGATTCATAGAAGTTCTTGATTGAATATTGTGCATGTCAAGTGTTTGATTAAATGCTCTTAAGTCAATGAGAATTGTTTAGGAGTAAAGACCTTTCAATTAGAGTATTGGGTGTTGTTAGAGAGATCTAAACACTTGATAGAGCCCTTAGCTTGTGTTGTTAGAGAGATCTAGACACTAGTTAAAGTCCTTAACTCAATTAAGACATCAAGTGATCTTTTGCATTCTAGGATTGATAGGCACTAGGTGAACCATAGTAGTATTACTCCAATGCACACACATCTCACATTTGCTCATCTCTAAGAGGTGATAGTTAGAATTTACTAATCTTTGTTGAATAGTAGATAGAAACTAAGACCTTTTTCTTGTTTTCCTAGCTATTATTTGTAAACACTCAATGCTTGCTTGATATTGCATCGTTTCTCGGTGTTCGATATTTTTATTAGTTGGTTAACTTGCCACGTATACGACGACCACGTACACTTGAGTAAGTCACAATTTTGGTAAACAAGTTTTTGGATCCGTTGACGGGGAAACGGTCTCTTTATTAGGCTTGTGATGTTTGTTTACATTTCTTTTCTTTATTTTTCTTTTTTTATCTTTGATTATTCTTGGTGAGTGTTGATACTTGCTTGTTTTTAGAGGAGTGAACTTACTTGAAAATGGGCGAATACAACCATTACTCGTCTTCTCCACAAGATATATATCCTCCTAATTCCTACGCATATCAACCTTACCCATATCAACCACCACCTGCACAAGAAGATCCTTATCCTCCTAATTCATATGCATATCAAGATTTCTACTCTTATGAGGATTCATATTTCTACTCTAATCATGATACTCATGAAGATCCATATTCCTATACTCCTTACCAAGATACATGCTCCTACGATCAAGATGCTTATCCCTACGATCCACCTTCTCTTATGTCATCCCATCAGGAAAACACTTCCTCAAGTGATTTAGATGAGGATCTAGCTCAAATTCTCAAGAAATTGGAAGAGATGAGAATGAAAGATGAAAGATACTTTGAGGAGACAAACAAGAAGTTTGATCAAATTTGCAAAACTCAAGGTGACCAAATCAAGAGTTTGGAGCTCCAATTGGAGTAATTGACCCAACAAGCTCATGTTGTTTGTGAAGAAAAGGTGGAGGAGAAAGATCGAGGTAATTTGGATGATGGATGTGCTATTCCATTAGTTGAAGAGAAAGAAAGGGAAGTGGAAAGCACAGAGGAAGAAGGGAATGTGGAAGATGAAGAGAATGATGATCATAAGGAAAACAAAGCTCTTTCTTTGCGAGATTTTATCAATGTTGAAATTTATACTAGTCATTCTAATGATTGCATTGATTATGATATTCCTCATTTTGAAATTGTTAGGTATCATGAGGGCGAGAAAGATGGACTAGAAGAGAAAAGAGATGAGAGGGAAAAGGAAGAGGAAAAAGAAGAGGATGATGAAGAAATTGAGAGTGAAGAGGATGTTGATGAAGAAGATGATCATGATGTAGACAAGGACTTTTATGATTCCTTTAATTTTGTTATGAAGTCTCTCTATGGTGATGATGAGTTTGACGAGATCAAAGATCCTTGTGCTCAAGAAACTTCCGATTCTAAAAGTTTTATTAATCCTCTTTATGATTCCTTTGATCATAATATTAATCCTCTCATTAATGATAATGAATATGACACTTCTCTTGTTGAAATGGATAGGAATCGAATAGAAGGAGAGGAGAAGGAACAAGAAGTGGAGGAGAAGGAAAGAGATGATTCAAGAGGAGAAAATGTGATAGAACAAGAAGAGGTAGATGAATTTCCACTCATGGACATGATCATCATTGAAGAGAAACAACAAAATGAAGTGGAAGATGAGCTTAATGGAGAAATGAGCATTTCTAAACCCTTAGACTCTTCTACTTGTGCTTTAATTGACAAAGTTGTTTATTGTGAGTTCATTTTACCTCCTGAATTGATTGATTTTAAGATTGAATTAAGAATCACCTTGAATATATTTGATAGTAGGAGATAGGGGTGGATTGGTTTGATGAGAAAAGAAGAGAAAAATGCATGTGCTTACAAATTTAAATTGATAAGGAAAGTAGGTGTTTGGGGTAGAAATCCTACATGTTTCCTTGATCATGATGCTTTGAGATTGTTGTTTGATGGGAAGAATGATATATATCCTTGGCCATTTAGCTAACATTGGTTTCGTCTGGCTAGGGGACGTAAATCCAAGTGCTAGATGGGAGACAACCCATCCTAAAAAATTTCTTGCTTGTTAGGTTTGCTTTATAGTTTAGGGAGTGTTTAATTGTTTTGATTTGTTTCATATGAGGTAGTGTATTCTCTTACCTTGGTTGGTGCATGTGATTTATCCTAGTTTTGGGGGAGTAGCCTCTTGGTATATATTGTTGTCTCTTGGTTGTGTTGAGCTTGTAGATGCATGGTTTATTCATTTATTCATTGCAAATCCTATTTTCTTCACTCTTTTCCAAACTTTTAGGATCCTTGATCCGAAAAAGTTTGGGGGTATGTGTTCGTTCTTAAGATTTTTTATTTGCAATGACATTTAATGAGAATGTTGAGTTTAGAAAGATGTGTTGAACTCACTTGGCCAAGAAGGAAATTTTTGTGAGATTGGCAATTCACTCTCCATTTCTTGATCCTAACTCAAGGTATGTCTTTAGACCTATCTCTTCTTATTTGCTTTCGTTCCTATGTTTAGTTTGCTTGATTTTAGATTGCTACTTTGAGCTTGATTGATGATTCTTGAGTATTATGGTTTGATTTGAGATTGCATGATCTTTTCATAACTCTTTTGCCAAACTTTTTAGATCTATGATCTAAAAAAGTTTGGGGGGTGTCTTCGTTTTGCGAATCACATGTGCAATGCTATGATTTTGTAGATTTTAGTGCTTTGATGATGTTTTAGATCTTGTGCTAGTTGGATGACTTGTTTTTGCTAGTTATAGGTGGATATTTGTTGTTAGTTTTAAGTAGTGGGGCATGAGATATGCTTATGATTGTGTGGATGTTGTTAATAGTTCATGATTAGGTGTAGTTGATTTTTTATTTGATTCATGTCGTGTTTATGGTGTTATTGATTCTATGATTCTTGAGATATTGATGACTTGAGCATGTTTGATATGATATGAGTCTTGATCACCTAAACCCGTGAGGTTTGAGCCATTTTATGCCCGTTTCAATCTTGAACGGATGATATTCTTTGATGTGAGTTCCACACATGTACATGTTACTCTAGAACTTGGCTTAGGTCTTGTTTAAAGCTACATTAGATGAGGAGTTTGTATAGTATGATTTCAGGCAATCTTTGATATATGATTGAGTCACTTTGCCCATATGAGCCTACCATTGACATTTTTATCCATTGTTTACCATTTTATGCCTTTAAACCTTTCCTTTGGCTAACCACACTTTAAACCATACTTCCTTCCTTTTTGGAACTCTCTTGTCCCTATAATTAGTAGAGTGAAAAGAAGGAAGGAAGGTGGTGAGATGATGAAGAACTTGGTGGCTAAAGTGGAAAGAAATTCTAGTGCATGGAAAAGCAAAAGAATGTGCAAGTGAAAATGCTAGCAAAGCTACAAAAAATGTTGATTCTTATGTGTTGTGAGTATGATCACAATTTGCAAAAAAGGGAAGAAATTGTTATTGAAAATAGTTAATTAGAAAGGGCATGAAGAAGTGAGTGCTAATTGCATGAAGATGTGAATGATCACTGTTAGATCGGTTGCGCTGAGTAGAACTGATGTACTATCCTCGCAAACCAACACAGGTCTTTTCTAGCGTGCTTATGTCCTCACTCGCACGCACCCTGAGAACTTCCCAGGGGGTCACCCATCATGAAATTGCTCCAAGCC
>JAPKLY010000033.1:701961-723758 GCA_026898435.1 Prunella vulgaris | reverse complement strand
AGCACGCTTAACTTTAGAGTTCTTTCACAATGGGCACCAGAAAAGAAAATGCACCTTGTTGGTATGAGTAGTACAATCAATTCCTTTAAACCCAATATCTAGCTGCAGCACCACGGGCGGCACGCAACTATGCCTTTAATCGAGCGAACGAGTGGACTTGAGCGCAGCTCGCCTCCAAGGCAGGGACTGCTAGGATTTCTCCCAACAATCCCCCCCTAGCAGTAGCCTGACTTGAAGCCAAACATACCACTATTTGCGCCATGGGGGACTCGAACCTGTGACATGTGCTCTGATACCAATTGTTAGATCGGTTGCGCTGAGTAGAACTGATGTACTATCCTCGCAAACCAACACATGTCTTTTCTAGCGTGCTTATGTCCTCACTAGCACGCAACCTGAGAACTTCCCAGGGGGTCACCCATCATGAAATTGCTCCAAGCCAAGCACGCTTAACTTTAGAGTTCTTTCACAATGGGCACCAGAAAAGAAGATGCACCTTGTTGGTATTAGTAGTACAATCAATTTCTTTAAACCCAATATCTAGCTGCAGCACCACGGGCGGCACGCAACTATACCTTTAATCTAGCGAACGAGTGGACTTGAGCGCAGCTCGCCTCCAAGGCAGGGACTGCTAGGATTTCTCCCAACAATTACTATTATGATTCCTTCTTGCTTTACTAATCATACTTAGTCACTTTATCCATATATTCCCTTCCCTACCAAAGAGCCAACACTACAACCTTGATAAAGTCCTCAATGATGTGTGAACAAGTTGTCACTTAAGTGGTGGAGAATTTGAGACTCATGCCAAGCCTATGGTAGTAGATGTATTATGTGTGATGATTGAGAGAGCCTCATACACTTGAGAGATGAGCTATACACTTCTTTGTGAGGATCTTGACTCATTGACTTGACTTTGTGCTCATTGACTTGAGTTGATGGTTGATTAGATGATATTACATTCTTAAACTTGCATGATATTAGGTGATGTGTTCATGACACTTGGCTATGTGCTAGATGCTTCATTGATACAATTATTCCCCTATCTTATCGCTTCGTTGCCCGAGGTCGTGCAAAAATCTAGATTGGGGGTGTGAATAGGGTCATAATTTCATTATTTTGCATCCATTTTGATATGGTTTTGATGATTTTATGTTCATATTTGACCCTAATATGCTATACTTTGTGCTATTGACCCCTTGTTGGCAAGAAAGTTGTGTTTATAGGAAAAATGAGGCAAAAAGGTGAAGGGACGAGCAAGTTAGATAAATTTCAAATTTATTAAATCAACCAAATGGTGCAAATGATATACCATGTGAAAGATTTTGGAGAGAGGATCGCAACGCAAAAAGAATCGAATCAATCGGAGTTCTAGAACTTAAGATATGAAGAAAACAAGTTTGCCCAAAATAACTACACAGAGCGCTCGACCATGCACTGACTGGTGCGCGACCAAGGTGTGCGCGCGCCTGGTCGAGGTCTAGAAACTTGGTGCGGGTCCTCCTTCTTCGTGACACGTGACCTCCTTCTTCAGGGCGCGAGAGCTGGACATTTTTCCACCTCATTAAGGGTATCTTCGTCCTTTTGCGCGTTTAATGAAGGTCACTTTGGTCTAAGCATTGTGGGCACTATAAATACCTCATGGATCAGATTTTCAAGCAATTCCCTCATTATTCCATTTTCTTAGATTAGTTTAGAGATAGAATTATGTAGTTTTAGAGAGAGATTAGTAGTTTCTTAGTGGGTGCTTAGATAATCTCATACTTCTTTCTTCAATTACTTTGAATCTAGCCATTAGATCTTTAATCCGTTTTTTGTATTGTAATCTCCATTGAATTTCCTACGTATCTACAGTTTGGTTTATGTTTTTGAGCTATGGATCAAGACTTAGCATTTGGAGGTTTGTAGCTTGTATTTCCATTCATCTACATTTAATAAGTTTTCATTCAATTCTCTTGTTTAAGTTCTTAATAATGTTGTTTAGTTTCTTAATTGTTGATTTCCATTCCCAATTAGCCATGGGCTAATCCCTTGTTGCATTGGTGTATGAATACTACGTTGTAGTTAAGTGTTCTATTAATCTTATGCATGATTAAGTGATCTTGATGGATTAGTTCTCTAATTTGATGAATTGTATGAATGCTTGGAATGTCAATTGAATGTTTAGAGCCTAAGTGAATTAGCAACATATGAGAATTGAGTGATTCATAGAAGTTCTTGATTGAATATTGTGCATGCCAAGTGTTTGATTAAATGCTCTTAAGTCAATGAAAATTGTTTAGGAGTAAAGACCTCTCAATTAGAGTATTGGGTGTTGCTAGAGAGATCTAGACACTTGATAGAGCCCTTATCTTGTGTTGTTAGAGAGATCTAGACACTAGTTAAAGTCCTTAGCTCAACAAAGACATCAAGTGAGCTTTTGCATGCTAGGATTGATAGGCACTAGGTGAACCATAGTAGCATTACTCCAATGCACACACATCTCACATTTGCTTATCTCTAAGAGGTGATAGTTAGAATTTACTAATCTTTTTTTAATATTAGATAGAAACCAAGACATTTTTCTTATTTTCCTAGCTATTTGATTATGGTCATAATTGCATATTTTTAGCACTCATTTCTATATGTTTTTGGTGATATTATGTTCATATTTGACCCTATTATGCGATACTTTGTGTATTTAACCCTTTTCGGCCAGAAAGTTGTGATTGTAGGTGAAAACGAGCAAAATGAGGAAGAAACGAGCAAGATCGAGAAAAGTTCGAATTTTGGAGTTGAGAAAAATGGAGAAATTAGTATTCCATGTTCAAGAGCTTGAAGAGAGGGTCACAACGAAAGAATAATCGAGTCGATCGGAGTTCTAGAGCTCAAGATATGACAAAAATGAGGAAGTCGCGCATCGACCGTGACTATGGCCTCGGTCGACAGGACCCCTTCAGCAGAAGGCAGCCTCCGCACGACCAAGCTACCTGGAAAGATAGGCATGGAGCAAGTTAGCTGTCGACTAGCTCGGACGGCAGACAGCCAAGTCTTGCGCGATAAAATGTCAAGCTGTCGACAAAGCGGTCGACAGTCCTTCAGTTCTTGGGCGACAGAAGTGCAAAAAGTCCAAAATTTCAGGGTTATTTTCGTATTTTCGCACGTTTAATGAAGGGCAACTTAGTCAATGATCCAAGGGCACTATATATACTTCCATCTCAGATTTTCAAAGGGACTTTTATCATTTTCTTAGATTCACTTACATCATATATTCTCTCACTAGATTAGGAGAAGTTAGAGGTAGTTTCAAATTGGGTGTTCTTAGATTTCCATTTACAATTTCTGCGATTACTTTCGATCTACCGTACGGATCTTCAATCCATCTTCTCCAGCATTCTTAGCATAGCTCAAGCTACATTTCTACCATTCGGTTTTCAATTTCTATTATCGGATCGATTTTTAGATTCTAGAGGTAATCTTGTATCTTTTCAATTTCCTTGTAATATGTAAATTCTTGTATGCTCTTTATAATTCCTGCATAATGATGATTGTAGTTACTTCAGTTTCTCTTTTGTTTACGAAATTAGCCATGAGCTAATTCCTTTGTGTGTTGGTGTATGATTCATATGGATTAGTGTGGTGTTTATGTTGATCTTATGAATGTTTGATGGTTTGTATGAATGCTTATATGCATAATTGATTGTATGGGCCATTAGGACTTAGTCTCTTACGAGAGTTGGGCTATTTACCTAAACATTCTTGTAATTAGGCCATTGCATACTAAGTGTTTGTTAAAATTCCTAAGATAGTGAGAATTACCTTAGAGAATTGGCAAGACAATTAGAGGCTCTTATGTGCATCTAGGGAGACCTTTGCATGTTAGAGTGGCTTGCATATTGATTGTACAATACCTCAATGCATGAGTAAGTGATACTTCACCACATGAAACATAGGATAGTACACTAATACACTTCTCAAACAACTTGCTCACTTTGTGAATCAAGGTGATATGTAGTTTACTCGTTTGACGCACTTGTAGACATAGATACCATATCCCCTTTACTTGCTTTGTGTTTTCGAATTCGGAACGATAATCTTACCTTACAAATACCCATCTCTCTGTGTTCCATATAAAATAAACTTGGTTAAGCTTGCCATTACAATAACGATCGTGTACACTTGCACGTAGACACCGAATAGGTAAAAAAGTTTTTGGCGCCGTTGCCGGGGAGACGACGAGTTTGTTTGGTTATTTGATTTTTGTTCTTATTTTTTATTTTATACTTTTTGGTGTGAGAAGTTTTGATACTTAATTCTTTTTAGGTGTATGCACATAAGAAGTCAAAGGGGAGATCTTCTACCCTTTAAATCAGATCTTGAGAATAGCCGAAGAAGAAGAAGGAGAGAAGCTCGATTGAATCAAATCAACATCGAGAATAATCTAATTGAAGCTCGAGATGAGATAAGAGAAGAAGAACCATTGAGAGGACAAGTACATCAAGGAGAAGAGAATTTTGCTCAAAGGGAGGTTCCACTCCAACCACAACCTATACCACACCAATACCAACCTTATCTACCACCAAATCAACCTTACTACCCACCTCAATATCCCAATTACCCAAATTACCAAATGAACCAACCATACTACCCACCACCACCACATAATTACCCATACTATCCATATCCACCACCACCTGAACACCAAAGACCACAAATCATAAACCCACCTCAAAACCATGAACCATTGCTGCGAGACAACTTTGAGCCGAGAGTTAATGAGCAATATGATGGAATAGAAAGACCTCCGATTGATGCTGAAAAGTTTGAGCCTAATACGAATCTTTTGGAGTTGTTAAAGGAGTCTCCATTCGAAGGTTCAAGTGATCGAGAAGACCCAAATGCTCACCTTAATAACTTCATGGAGATATGTGACTCGATCAAGTATAAAGGGATGTCGGATAGTGAGAAGAAGCTGCGTTTCTTTAATTTTATATTGATCGGGAGAGCTAAAGCATGGATTCGATCTATGAATCCTGAAGCTGCCACATGGGAGGAGTTGAGCTCCCAATTTCTTATGAAATTTTACCCTCCATCAAAGATGCTAAAGGCGAGGGAAGAGATAAAAAATTTCTGACAAAAAGCGAGAGAATCCATATCTAGTGCATGGGAGAGGTACCAAACCTTGTTGTTGGCTTGTCCTCAACATGGTTTGAGAGATGAAGATATACTTTTGACGTTCACCATTAGATTACATGAAGGAGATAAGAATTACTTGAATTCTTGTGCTGGAGGTTCAGTTTGGACAAAGACCGTTCGTCAAGTCAATGAGATTATCAAAAACATTGCTGCAAATGATGCTTTCCAAAGAGAAGCTAATAGTGGAACGGGTGATCGAGTTGCACTTCTTGAGGAAAAAATGACAAATGTGATAAATTTGGTCTATGAAGGCCAAAACCAAAACCAAGCTCCAGCTCCTATGCAAGTTAGCGTTATCGAAAGTATTCCTCCGCCTACTACCTCTACTTAAGAAGAAGTGAATTATATGAGTCGTCCTCAATACAACAATTCTTTTCCAAATAATCAAAGGTCATATGTTGCTCCACCTTTTAGACAACAAGGAAGTCCATATTCGAATCAAGGAAATCCTCCTTACAACCCTAATAGAAGGCATGAGAATTTTTCGTGCTCCAATCTTAAAGGGGCAATCCAATTGCCACCCGGGATTGATCCAGGGTCAAAGCACCTAACAATGAGGGTAAGGGGAGTGTGGAAGACACCTTGGCGCTGATTTTGAAGAACATGGAAGATATGAGAGTGGAATTTAGAAAGATGAATCGTGAGACGAACAAAAAGTTTTATGACTTGTGTGCTTCACAAGGAAATCAAATTAAGAGCTTGGAATTTAAAATGGGGCAAATTGCTTCATCTTTAAGCCCACAAGTGAATAAAGGTAAGTTTCCTTCTACAACCAAAATTAATCCTCGTGAGCATTGTAATTCAATTTCGTGTGTGGAGGTTGCAAAAGAGGTTGTAGGGAATTCTCCTTTACAAATGTTTCATGATGAGATGGTGGAGGAAGTATTTCGTTGTGAGATTGTGAAATTGGTGAAGAGTAATGAGAAAGGCTTGGGGGTAAAAGATAGGTTGATAAAGAAAGAGAAGGAAAAGAAAGAAAAGATTGAGGGATTAGATAAAATAGGGGGTGTGGAAAGAAAGGTGGAAGAAGGGAAAGTGAAAAAGGATGTGAAGGTGGAAATTTCAAAAGGAATGAAAGATAAACTTGATGATCGATTCAAAAAGTTCTTTGAACTTTTCAAGAAGTTATATTCAATGACGCCTTTTCATGAAGCTATTGAAGAAATGACAAATTATACAAGGTTTTTGAGATATGCTTTGGCAAAGAAAAAGAAAGCAAATGAACCGGAAATGGTTAAGCTTACTCGTGAGTGTAGTGAGTTGATACTAAATCATTTACCACAAAATCTTATAGATCCGGGGAGTTTCACGTTGAGTTGCCATATTAAAGAGAGCAAGGAAATGAAGGCCTTGTGTAATTTGGGCGCAAGTGTGAACATGATGCCATTATCTATTGCCAAAGAGTTGGGTTTGCAAGACTTGAAGCCAACAAAAATGAATTTGCAAATGGTTGTTGGTTCAAAAGTAAGACCAAGAGGAGTTATAGAGGATGTGGTCGTTCATGTTAGTAAGTTTGTTTATCCCGTTGACTTTGTTGTGCTAGATATTGAGGAAGATTTTGAGAGTCCTATCATTTTTTGGAGACCTTTTTTTGCTACGTCGGATGCTTTAATCAATAGTAAGCGAGGAGAGATTACTCTTGGAATGAATGGTGAGAAAGCCACTTTTTCAATGCATGGTAATTCCAAGAGTTCCCCCAAAGAACATTGAAGGAGAGATGAACAAAGTTGTACGAGATGATATGGCGAGTAAGGAAAATGACAAGGTAAGAAAAATTGATCTCAAGAGTGAGGCTAGTGTTGATGATCCTTTTGAAAAGAGAAAAAAAAAGTGAATGAAGACAAGTGGGTGAAACAAGTGGTGAAGAAAGCATATTTTTTTAAAAGGAAATTGAGTGATGTACGTCACTCAACTCTCATCGATCTTGATGTTACTTGAGCTTTAAGAGTCGTCCGGCTAGGGGACGTTAAATCCAAGCGCTAGATGGGAGGCAACCCATCTGTATCCTTTATTTCTTTTGTTTTTAGTTTTAACTTGATTGATTTTTTGTGTTAGAATGGAAGCATGAGGTTATTTGGTATATTTGGCCAATTTCTTATGATAAGTGCTTGTTGATTTTGAGCTTATATGACTAGGAAGAGTTTGAGGAGTGAATTTTTGATATAATCTTGATGAATACTTGGTTTTTGAGTTAAGAGTTTGTGATTAATTGGTTTTATGTGCTAGCAAATTTGTAATTTACCAATTTTCCAAACTTTATTAGGATTTACAATCCGAAAAAGTTTGGGGTGGTGTGTTCGTGTTAAATTTCCTCAATTTGCTACCATATTTGATTCATATTGTTGATATTTTTGTGATATTTTTAGTGTTAAGTGAAGTTGTGTAGGAAAATTACAAGAGAAAAGGGTGAAAAATTGAAATTTTTGAAATAGGAAATTGAAGGCCTCGGTCGACAGCACCCAGAGCCTCGGTCGGCAGCCTTCGTACGACCAAGTCCCCTGGAAAGACAGTCTCCGAACGACCAAGCTGTCGACTGGCGTTGGACGGTAGACCTCAAGGTCTTGCGCGACAGCCTTCGCGCGACCAAGCTGTCGAGCAGCTTGGCCGATAGCCCGCAAGCTATTGGTCGACATGCGTGTTTTGGAAATCGGATTTTGACCAATGTGGGTCAAATGTTGACTACAATTTCCAAGGTACGCCCACTCACTCTTTACTCATCCTTATACACTATTATACACACAAACACACACTTAAACACAAGAATCTTGCATCTCTCTCTCAAACTCACGAAAGAAAGAAAAGGAAGAAGAAAATTTTTACTTCTCAAATCCTACACCTCCTCACTCGAATTCCTTCTACAGGTATGTGCTACTCACTCTCCTCTACCTATCTCTTTCATTTTTATAAGAATTCCATGGTTGCATTGTCAAGAATTTGAAATTGAATATCTAGGGTTCTTGAGCATATAAATTTGGGATTTTCGATTTTCTTGAATTTTCATGAAATTGATGATGCATTTATGCTACATTGTTGATGGGTAATCCATTAGGAGCCCAATTGCATGCCAATTTTGTTTATTATGAGCTTAATTGAAGATTAAAATTTTGGGGTTAGACATAGTGACGAATTGTTAGGAAATTTTATGCTAAATTTGAAATGTCATGAAAATGTTGTGCTAATTGTTAATGGGTATGAGTATATTGATTCTAGGATGAGTTAATGATGTTGATTCACCTATGATTTTTGCTTACTTTGAGTTTCATTGGTATATGACATTAGCATGACTATGAGTGGTATGAATTTCCTTGATTCTAGAATTAATCCCATTATGTTCAATCTATTCTATTTGGTGAATGAAGTTGATAATGACTTGAGTGTATTGTTCTTCCTTTGCTCATGTATAGAATTTTTCTAGGAAATGTGAAAGTTGAGCTCATTATAGATATATCTTGCTCATGCTTAAAATCTTTTGTAGGCCATGTCTAGTAAAGGTAAGTGTATATCTGCAAGTTCAAGTTGGAAGGATGGTAGAATTGTTCAGCTGGAAGAGAAATGTTTTAAGACTTGTCGTAACAAACCCTCTTGGTTTGGAATGTCATTTTGAATCAATGCAGATTGTTACGTCAAGTTTGCAAGATTTGTTAATATGGAATTCAATTGTTCGAGATACTTCCTCAAGGAGATTACGGAGCCTCTTAAATTTGGAGACAATGTTGAGTACTTGTTTAACAATATAGGATGGAGCGGATTGCTAAACGTCCATGACAACTCGTACAAGAATCTTAATATTGAATTTCTAAGCACATTTCGGATTACTGAGAATCGTGGTATTCCTGTAGAGATTCAATTCCATATCGACAACAAAGCTCATTCACTTACTACTCAAGAAATAAACCGAATGTTCGGTTGCGAAGAAGATGTTTCGCCTAGCCACTTCTACAAAAAGGAATGATTTGGGCAAGATCAATCATTTTGGAGAGCTCTTGTGAAAGATGATGATGATGAATTTATAGCCTATCATTCGAAAGGTACTCAAATCGGTAATCCCATCCTCATATATGCACAAAAGATTTTGGCAAACACGGTCTTCGCTAGGAATGATACGGAGGAGATGCAACATGAGGAACTCTATGTCCCCTTTTCTATGATTACGGGGTTTGAAGGCTAATTTTGGAGCCTATTTTTGCAAGAATCTATCCTACGTAATTTCCAAGGGAGATTGTGCTTTTTGTCGGATGATTGCTCACTTAGTAAGATGCTTAGGGTGGGAACCGAGAGAGGAATGAAAAAAAATTTCTTATCTTGATTTGGGGTACTTGATGGACATTCACATGATTGTGTGGCGGAAGAAGAAGCTTTGTCTAGCATATCGGCCATCTATTGAACTTCCATTTTCTCTTTTGGACTATGAAACCATTTCTATCAAGAATGAGGAAAATTGGAGCATGAGTAGCCCGTTGCACTTCGACATTGCTCTGGAATTCAATCAAGGGAGGAGGAATGTAACAAAGAGGGCAAGAAGAAGGACTTGTGTGCACAAAGATAGTGATATAGAGCAAGCTGAGGTAGAAGATGAGTATGATAGAGGGTCTGGAAGTTCCAATGCTTGGGGTCAAGAGTTCACTTCTCTTAGGACCAATGTCTCGGCTCTTCAGTCTGACTACTCACATCTCCGTGCCGATGTGACCGCCTTGAATGATAATTATACCACTCTTAATGCCAACATGACAACCATGAGTACTAACATTGAGGAGATCTTGGAGGCCCAACGAGCTATGATTCAGTGGCACATCGACGAGCGACATTTCACTCATCCTCGTTATCCACCTTCGTGAAATGATGATTTCGATCTAACTTCATAAGGATAGGTAACTCATTCTTAACTCTATCTCTTGCTTCTATTCCGAATTCTTAGTTTTTAATATGGTTTGTAATGATATTGCTTGAAGATTGTAGTACTTCTTAGGTAGTTTTCTCTTGGTATTTGTGCTTGTGATGGATTATGATGATGATGGATCTTATTGCTTATTTGATGATGTTTTGCTTTGCTTATTTGGTGATGGTTATTAGTTTTGAGCTTTATTGTGCATTGCATGATTCTTGCCTCCACTTCTTTGCCAAACTTTTTAGACCCTTGGTCCAAAAAAGTTTTGGGGTGGGGGGTGTGATCGTTTCATCATTCTCATGGCAATGCTATGTTTAGATTGATTTTTGGGAAGTATTCTTATGCTTTGATGCTTATGGTTTTGATGAGCCCTTGTTTTGCTTGTTGATTTTTTGCCATATTGTTGTTTGCTTTGAGTAGTGAATGCGTGAGATATGCTTATTGTTGTGTGGATAAGTTGATAGTCTTGATTAGATTAGTGGATTTATTGCTTGATTCTTGTCCTATCTTTGATACGTTTGATTTCATGAATCTTAAGATTTCATTGATATGAGCATATTGATATGATATGAGTCTTGATCACCTATACCCGTGAGTTTTGAGCCATATTTGCCCGTTTCAATCTTGAACGGATGACATTTTTTTTATGTGAGTTCCACACATGTGCATTATACTCTAGAACTTGGCTTTGGTCTTATTTGAGGCTACATTAGATGAGGATTTCACATGATATGATATGAGGCATTTTCTTTGATCTATATTGAGCCACTTTGCCCTATGAGCCTACCATTGATATTGATATCCTTTGCTACCCATTTTGTGCTTGTAAACCTTACATTTGGCTAACCACACTTTAAGTCATTTTTCTTCCTTTTTGGAACTCTCTTGTCCTTATGATTAGTAGAGTGAAAAGAAGGAAGGAAGATTGGTGATATGATGAAGAAATTGGTGGCCAAGGTGGACAGAAATTCTATGCATGGATTGATTTGAAAAGAAGATTCAAAAGGCAAGTCCTTGCAAGAAATTGAAAAAGGTTGACTTTTCATGAAAATTTGGTCAAGTTTGACTCAAGTGTTGTGAGTATGTTCACAATTTTGCAAAAATGGGAAGAATGATTCTTTGAAGTGTGATTTTGAAAGAGCATGAAGAGTGCACAACTGCATGAAGATGTGAATGACTATTACTTGATTCCTTCTATGCTTTACTAATCATACTTAGTCACTTTTATCCAAATGTTCCTTCCCTACCAAAGAGCCAACACTACAACCTTTAAAAGTCCTCATTGATGTGTGATTGATTTGTCATTCCAAGTAGTGGAAAATGTAGACTTGAGCCAAGCTTATGGTAGTATTTGTATCATTGTGTGACGAATGAGAGAGCTTAAACACTCGAGGGTTGAGAGAAAACACTTATCTTGAAAGGATCATAACTCATTGATTGGATGTTGTGCTTATTGATTTGATTTTGATAGATAATTGGATGATATTGTATTTTAGATTGGCTAGATATTGAGTGATGATTTTATGGCATTGATCTTGTCTTTGATGCTTCATACATACAATTATTCCCCTATCTTATCGCTTCGTTGCTCGAGGCCGAGCAACAATCTAGTTTGGGGGTATGATTAGGGTCATAATTGCATGTTTTTAGCACTCATTTCTATATGCTTTTGGTGATATTATGTTCATATTTGACCCTATTATGCAATACTTTGTTTATTTAACCTTTTTTGGCTAGAAAGTTGTGATTGTAGGTGAAAACGAGCAAAATGAGGAAGAAACGAGCAAGATCGAGAAAAGTCCAAAATTTGGAGTTGAGCAAAATGGAGAAATTAATATTTTATGTTCAAGAGCTTGAAGAGAGGGTCACAACAAAAGAAGAATCGAGTCAATCGGAGTTCTAGAGCTCAAGATACTACAAAAATGAGGAAGTCGCGCATCGACCGCGACTAAGGCCTCGGTTGACAGGACCCCTTCAGCAGAAGGCAGCCTCCGCACGACCAAGCTACCTAGAAAGATAGGCATGGAGCGAGTTAGCTGTCGACCAGCTCGGACGGCAGACAGCCAAGTCTTGTGCGATAAAATGTCAAGCTGTCGACCAAGCTGTAGACCAAGCGGTCGACAGTCCTTCAGTTCTTGGGCGACAGAAGTGCAAAAAGTCCGAAATGTTAGGGTTATTTTTGTATTTTCGCACGTTTAATGAAGGGCATTTTAGTCAATGATCCAAGGGCACTATATATACTTCCATCTCAGATTTTCAAAAGGACTTTTATCATTTTCTTAGATTCATTTACATCATATATTCTCTCACTTACATCATTTTCTTAGATTCACTTCCAGTTGGGTGTTCTTAGATTTCCATTTACGATTTCTGCGATTACTTTCGATCTTCCGTACTGATCTTCAATCTGTCTTCTCCAGCATTCTTAGCATAGCTCAAGCTACATTTCTACCGTTCGGTTTTCAATTTCTATTGTCGGATCAATTTTTAGCTTCTAGAGGTAATCTTGTATCTTTTCAATTTCCTTGTAATAGGTAAATTCTTATATACTCTTTATAATTCCTGCATAATGATGATTCTAGTTACTTCAATTTCTCTTTTGTTTACTAAATTAGCCATGGGCTAATTCCTTTGTGTGTTGGTGTATGATTCATATGGATTAGTGTGGTGTTTATGTTGATCTTATGAATGCTTGAGATGTTGTATGATCAATTCTCTATTTTGATGGTTTGTATGAATGCTTATATGCATAATTGATTGTATGGGCCATTAGGACTTAGTCTCATACGAGAGTTCGGTTATTTACTTAAACATTCTTGTAATTAGGCCATTGCATACTAAGTGTTTGTTAAAATTCCTAAGATAGTGAGAATTACCTTAGAGAATTGGTAAGACAATTAGAGGCTCTTATGTGCATCTAGGGAGACCTTTGCATGTTAGAGTGGCTTGCCTATTGATTGTACAATACCTCAATGCATGAGTAAGTGATACTTCACCACATGAAACATAGGATAGTACACTAATACACTTCTCACACAACTTGGTCACTTTGTGAATCAAGGTGACAGGTAGTTTACTCGTTTGACGCACTTGTAGACATAGATACCATATCCCCTTTACTTGCTTTGTGTTTTCGAATTCAGAACGATAATCTTACCTTACAAATACCCCTCTCCCTGTGTTCGATATAAAATAAACTTGGTTAAGCTTTCCATTACAATAACGATCGTGTACACTTGCACGTAGACACCGAATAGGCAAACACTATTAACCTTTGTAAACACTCAATGTTAGCTTGATATCGCATTGTTTCCCTGTGTTCGATATTTTTATTACTTGGTTAACTTGCCACGTATACGACGACCACGTACACTTGCGTGAGACACGATTTTTGCAAACACTTAACCTAAGTAATTTGTTTCATACAGTGGTAGAACCATTGCATTTGCATCTCGTGTGTAACAAACATTTCTTTGAACATTACTCGATAGAATTACTTACAAAATATGAAAGACTTATACCCAGTTGTTATACACCTTACCGTATTTATGTTCATATTTCATACAACAACTTGAACATAATCTCATAACACAATCCACCATCTACTGCTCACCACACCGTTACATGTTTTTCGAAATCATGAATTCCATTTTTACACTATACTGTGATGAACTCAGGGGGGTATACACACATAAACTACTGTATAAAACTATCTACATTCAAACACAATATACCCATTCATATCATATTATTATTCAATCATATAACCCACGCTTTGTTTCCACTTTATATTAATACAGAACATCATATCAAGAAATGCCACATTTTTTCTTACCATTGTTCTTCCCCTATTCCCTTATCTTTCTGCTAACCGTGGAACCCAGCAATGGTTGTTCATCACTGGATGAGTCTTCCATTTCCAGCGTACGCCTTTTTCCCCTTCCCATACCTTCTTTCAACAAAAGCCCTAATTACAAGATCGAACATAAATTAAATTTCGTCACCGACGTTGAAAATCGATGTATATGTTTCAGAAATTAGGGCTCATAAGACAAACTATGATAAATACGACATTTCTCCTTCCTAAATATCATACAAAACATACCTTTTTGTCGTGCCTCTGATTAGCTAGACGAATAATCGATTCCACCTAAAAACCCGTGGGAGCAATTTTTTGATCGGAGGTGTTGGGTGAGTGAAAGTTTTTTTCCAGACGCTATGGAAATGACGATTCAAATTCTGTAATATGTATATATTAGATGATCTTGGTTTAGTTTGACATTGACAAGAACTCATATCACCTTTTAGTATTTTCAGACGCTAGTGGCATGCATAGACTTCTATTTGCTATCTACCTATACAGTAAGTTACCTTTATTTATTTGCTGGTAATGATCTTAGTAATCTGGTCCTCTCTGTAAATCAAAAAGTATATTGGCTCTATCTTTAATTTAGTTTATAAAAGTGATATTATTTGCGGCGGAACTGGTACGGCAGGACTGGTGCGGCGGAACTGGTACGGCGGGACTGGTGCGGCGGTATTGGTGCTGTGGAACTGGTGCGGCGGACACTGCTACGGCGGAAACTGGTGCGGTGGATTATGACGGCGATCACTGGTACGTCGGACTCTGGCGACAGACAACAATCACAAATTCACAGCAGTAACAAGGTGAAAACTAGGGCATAAGGACTTCAACCAAAGACAGTGAAAATTTTGAATTAGCGCATAAGGAAGTTAAAGAGTCGTACATAGATTTAGTCTTTAAAATTTTGAATTGCACATCTTATAACACTAACATAATAATAAAGTTTAGTCTAAAATTTTATGAAAATTATCATATTAGTTTAATGTTGAGACATAACATTGTAGTGTTTGAAGGTCATGGATTCGATCCATTTTGGGTTTCATTTTTTTAAATTATATATTAATTAAAACAAGTATCTTCAATTAAAAACTAGTAATACCTTTTAGTAGAACAATTAAGATTATTTAATAAAATAATTAATACTTTTCAAAACTAATAATGCCCTTTATTAAATAATACTCCCATAACAATATTTTTTGGAGAAACTTGATTCGCACAATATCTAAACTAGATTTTATTAATTGTTCATAAATTTAAAGTTTAAAAAATAATAGATATTTTAATTTATCAATATTTTGCGTTTCTTTTAATTGTAAAAAAAAAATTTAAAATCTATTTTTTATGAGATTATCCTTTATTAAAACAAGAATCCTCAATTTAAAACATGTAATACCCTATAGTGGAATAATTAATATTATATAGTAAAATAATTAATTATTTTCAAATAAATATTATTTAGTAGAACAATTACTATTATTTAGTAAAAATAAAATAATATTTTTAATAAAATAATTAATACTCATATAAGAATTTTTGTGTAGAAACTTTATTCACAAAATACTTGAACTAGATTTTATTAGTTTTTCATAAATCTAAAGTTTAAAATATTTATTATGAATAGTTTAATTGAAAAAAAGGTAATTTTAAAATTTTTAATTTTTTTCATACTCATCAATATATATATATATATATATATATTAAGGTTAACTTTAGGTTTTAATGTATAGCAAGGAGAAAAATTATATACCTAAATAAGGGTATATATTTATAAGAATGAAAAGATAAATAATAAATGGACAACGAAAAAAGACAACAGTTACTTGTACTTGTTGTCTTTAATTAGATGAACAAAATATCTAGTTTTTAATTTAAAATATAAATATTCTCGTTTTTTTTTCATTAGACAACGCAATATGACAACGTCAATTAACAAATGTTGTCTATTAGCGAGTAATCATGCTAATAGACAACCTTAAAAGACAACATATATCAATATTTGTTGTCTATTAGCATAAATTCACGCTAATAGACAACAGTTTAATAGATAGACAACAAACTTTACATTATAGACAACGGATTTCAAAATATCAGTTGTCTAATTCCTGTTGTTGTTTTGCATTTTTGTAGTAGTGCATTCCTTTTGTTGCATTTAAGAGCTCCATCAAGTGTTGCACCAACCTTACTAAATGTTGAGATAACATTTAATTCTTCAGGTAACTTCTTCATAGTGGGGTTGAGACTCCCCTGTGTAGAGATAGTGCTTCAGCTTAGTTAGACTTGGACTTCTGTAGGAGAACTTCTCTTTAGGTGGGTGTATTAACTAATTGGGGCATCAGGTCAGCTGATCTTCACAGGTGAGCTCTTCTCAGTCTTCAAGTAGCATGTTTCTTGTTGAACTAGCCTGTCAGCACTATGCAACCTCCTAACAATTAGGCTATTTTTCTAAACTTAATTGCGACTATTTTACAATTGTTCTAAGGGGTTTTGATATTAAACCAAAACATTCTTTATTTGTTTCTCGACACTTTTTTTCTTTGTATTTGGCCCCATAGGTAATGACTTCAAGTTCTTTGGGGACTTTTACCCATCACCAGACGTCTTCCCGTTCTTGTTTCCTTCAGTGTCTCATCTTAATTCCCTTTGGAGGGCTTTCTACATTGCTACATGGCCTCAACCTTGTGGCGGAATTTAGTATATGTCTTTGGAAGGATAGGTGAATTTCCTTCCATAGATTCGTGCCTTTCTTCAAGCCGTCCATCACTGCTACAATCTTGGTATCTGATTAGGGTCATAATTGTATCTTTTCGCATCCATTTCTATATGGTTTTGATGTACTTATGTTCATATTTGACCCTAAAATGATATACTTTGTGCATTTAACCCTTTTTGCCTAGAAAGTTGTGATTATAAGTGGAAACGAGCAAAACGAGCATGATCGAGAAAAGTCTGGATTTTTGGATTCAAGCCAATGGAAGTAATTGTTATTCCATGATGAAGAGCTTGAAGAGAGGGTCGCAACGAAAGAAGAATCGAGTCAATCGGAGTTCTAGAACTCAAGATATGATGAAAACGAGGAGAGTCGAGCATGACCCGAGCTAAGGACTCAGATCGGCAGGAACCCCTCTTCACTCGGCAGCACGTCAAAGGTGATCGCGCACCAAATCCCTAGAGCGGCAGCTAGGAGCTCGCGCTAGTGGTCGCGCGATCGGGATCGGCAGAAGGTACGCTATGGTTCGGCAGTTGGAGAAGTCGCGCGAATGGCAGCACCTAAGCCTGCGATCGGCAGACATGAAGCTTCGGATCGGCAACAGTGTTAAAATTTGGATTTTCAGGGCTATTTTTGTATTTTTGTACGTTTAATGAAGGGCACTTTGGACTAAGCATTGTGGGCACTATATATACTCCAACGATCAGATTCTCAAGGATCTATTCCATAATCAAGTCATAATTCAAGTCATTAGTTAGTTCTTAAAATAGATTAGAGAGAGAAAAAGGTAGTTACTAGTTGGGTTCATAAGAATTCTTCTTACGATTTCATCGATAACTTTCGATCTACCGCTTTGATCGTTGACCCGTTTATTCCTGCATTCTCGTCTTATCTAGAGCTACGTTTCTACTGATCGAATTTCATTTTCTCTTGCCGGATTGTTAGATAGCATTTTAGAGGTAACTTGTATCTTTCCAATTTTCATTATAATTGGTAATTTCTCTACATTCCTTTACATTTCTTGTATGATGATGATTGTTTCTAGCTTAATTGTTCTTATGTTTACCAAATTAGCCATAGGATAATTCCTTTATGTGTTGGTGTATGATTCCTGTGGAGTAATGTGGTGATCATGTTGAACTTTTGAATGTTATGAGTTGTTTTATGATCAATTCTCTATATTGATGGATTGTATGAATGCTTTGCATGTATAGTTGACATAAGGGCCACTAGGGAGTTAGTCTCATACGAGAGTTGGGTTATTTTCCTAAATTTTCTTGTATTAGGCCAATGCATATTAAGTGTTTGATTAAATTCCTAAGATAGTGAGAATTATCTTTAGTGAATTGGAAGAACAATTAGAGGCTTTAATGTGTATCTAGGGAGACCTTTGCATTTTAGAGTGGGTTGCCAATTGATTGTACAATATCTCTTTGCATGATTAAGGGATACATCACCATGTGAAACATAGGATAGTACACTAGCACATATCTCTCACATTTGCTCACTTTGCAACCCAAGGAGATAGGTAGTTTACTCTTTTGACGCATTAGTAGACAATAGACACCTTTCCCCTTTATTTCTTTGTTAGCTATCGACTTGAAACAACAATTTTCCTTACAAATCCCCATCTCCCTGTGTTTGATAAATATTAAACTTGGTCAATCTTGCCACGATGATATAGCGATCACGTACACTTGCGTGTGGACACCATTTGGGCAAACAAGTTTTTGGCGTTGTTGCCGGGGAGACGGCTTGTTTGTTTGGTTGGTTGTTGTTTCTTTTATTTTTACTTGGTTACTTTCGTGAGAGTTTTGATACTTGTTTCTTTGTAGGTGTATGCACACAAGGAGTCAAGGGGGAGAGCTATTACCCTTTGATTTAGACCTTGAAACGAGCCTACGAAGAAGAAGAAGAAGAAGAAGAAGAGAAGCTAGATTGAATCAAGAGAACATGGAGAATAACCTGCATGAAGCTCGAGATGAGATTAGAGAAGAAGAGCCATTGAGAAGACAAGTGCATTGATTAGGGTCATAATTGCATGTTTTTGCATCCATTTTTATATGGTTTTGATTTTCTTATGTTCATATTTGACCCTAATATGGTATAAATTATGCATTTAACCCTTTTTGGCTAGAAAGTTGTGACTGTAGGTGAAAACGAGCAAAACGAGGAAGAAATGAGAAAGTTTGAGAAAAGTCCGAAATTCTGGAGTTTATCCAATTGGTGCAATTGATGTCCCATATTGAAGAGCTTGAAGAGAGGATCGCAATGCAAAAAGAATCGAGTCAATCGGAGTCCTAGAACTCAAGATATGACAAAAACGAGGAAGTCGCGCATCGACCGACACTAAGTGTCTTGATCGGCACATACACTTGTGCTCGGCAGCCTTCGCGCGACCACATCCCTGGAACGGCAGGTACAGCTCGAGCAGGCGCTCGAGCAGCTTGGTCGGCAGCCAAAAAGCTCATGCGCGACAAGATGACACCTCGCTCGAGCAAGCTGTCGACCATGGTCGGCAGCCATCATGTCTGTGCTCTGCAGCAGGTCAAAAAACTCAGATTTTCAGGGCTATTTTCGTATTTTTGCGCGTTTAATGAAGGGCACTTTGGACAAAACATTGTGGGCACTATAAATACTCAAGGATCAAATTCTCAAAGGGATATTATTCATTAGTTAGAACATTAAGTTGTTTTAGAGAGAGATTAAAGGTTATTAGTGGGTTCTTAGTTAGATTTCATACTTCTCTCTACAATTACTTTCGATCCATCCATTGGATCTTTAATCCGTTTTCTCCATTAGATTTGTCTCATTATTAGCTTCAATTCTACGGTTCGTTTTATGATTTTGAGCTCCGGATTAGAAGATAGCATTTAAAGGCTTGATGATTGTATTTCAATTCCAACTACATTTGGTAAGTCCTCTTGAATTCTATTATTTTAATGCATAATCATGTTGTTTAGAATGTTAATTGTTGTTTTTCATTACCAATTAGCCATGGGCTAATTCCTTATTTCATGGTTGTATGAATACTATGGTGAATTTAGTGCTTGTTAATCCTATGCATGAATTAGTGATTTTGTTGAATTAGTTCTCTTATTAATGACTTGTATGAATGCTTGGGATGTTTAGTTGAAATGTATGGCTTATATGTTTTAGCAATGAAATGAGAATTGTGCTATAAGAATCTTATGCATACCAAGTGTTTGATATATTGCTAATATGACCAATGAGAATTGCATATTAGCCTTAGACCTCTTAATTGGAGTGTTTGGAGTTGTAGAGAGATATAGACACCTAATAGAGCCTTACCTTGTATTGTAGAGAGATCTAGACACTAGTTGGCTTGATTAATACACCAAGAGATCTTTTGCATGCTAGGATGGTTAGGATTCTAGAGGAACCATAGTAGGATTATTTCCATGTACACTTCACACTTGCTCACTTCTTTGAGGTGATAGTTAGGATTTACTATTCTTGCTTGATTAGTAGATAGAATCCATGATTATTTTCTTGCTTTCCTAGCTATTAGCCTTTGTAGACATTCAATACTCGCTTAATATTGCATCGTTTCCCTGTGTTCGATATTTAACTTGGTTAACTTGCCACGACAACAACGACCACGTTCACTTGGTGGAAATCATACATGATTTTGGCAAACAAGTTTTTGGTGCCGTTGCCGGGGAAACGGCCTCTTTGTCAAGCTAGTTGACGTTTGTTTACATTTCTTTTCTTTATTTTATTTCTTTGTTTTTCTTTGACTATTCTTGGTGAGTGTTGATACTTGATTATTTTTGTAGGAGTGAACTTACTTGAAGATGGACCGATACAACCATTACTCGTATCCTCCACAAAATACATACCCTCCTCAACCATACACATATCAACCTCATCCATATTCACCATCTCCATATCAACTACCGCCTCAACAATCCTACCACCACCCATACCATTATCCCTATCCTTATTACTCTCCCTACCCATATTCATATTCCTATCCTTCTCCTCTCCACATGTCTAAGGAAGAAGAAGTAGAAAAAGAAGAGAAAGAGGAAGACGAACCGAAAGAAGACATATATGATCTAATTGATAGATTTCTTGAAGAGAATCAAGATTTAAATGAGGAAGATTTCAAGATAATCTTGAACTACAATGATAAAGGATCTTATACCCCTTCTTCTTTCACTATTCATACTAAATCTGTTAATGTTGACATTTATGATTCTACTTCTTTTGCTAGATTTGATAGGAATCAAGTGAAAGAACAAAATGAAGTGGAGGAGAAGGAGATAGATGATTCAAGAGAGGCAGAAGAGGAAGAACAAGAAGAGGTGGATGAATGTCTACTATGGGACATGAGCATAAATGGAGAAGAACAACAAAATAAAGTGGAAGATGAGCTTCAAGGAGAAATAAGCATTTCTAAACCCTTAAACTCTTCCACTTATGCTTACATTGATAATGTTGATCATATTGAATTTGGCTTGCCTCTTGATAGATTTTATTATAAGATTGAATTAAGAATCCTCTTGAATATGTTTGTTAGTATGAGATGGGGTGGATTGGTTTAAGAAGAAAAGAGGAATTTTCATGTGCTTATAGGTATAAAATGATAAGGAAAGTAGGGGTGTGGGGTAGAAATCCTACTTGTTTCCTTGATCATAATGCTTAGAGAATAGAGTTAGATGGGGGGGATGAAAGATATCCTTGGTCATTTAGCTAACATTGGTGTCGTCCGGCTAGGGGACGCTAAATCCAAGCGCTAGATGGGAGGTGTTAGTCCCTAAAGAAGACTTTGAGTCTCCTTGTTTTGAAAATCAACTGACTATAAAATCAGCTGAGTGCGCAGTGATCTTAGTGTGCGGAAACGTTTTTAGTTAAATCCTTTTTAATTAGAAAAACCTTTTTTAATCTTTAGTGCAGCAAATAAGAGCAGTAAAATAAAGCAAGAAAAACACACAAGATTTATAGTGGTTCGGACCAACTGTCCTACATCCACTCTCCTCAATCCAACTTGGAGTTGAGGGGCTTTCTTACTCACTTACTTCCATCCTTACAACCTTCGAGAGAAATCTCTTATAAAGCTTGTTAGTGCAAACAACCTTGCAACTAACTGATCGACTTCTATAAAGTCTTACAAATGAATAATAAATGTGTGAACGTGT
>JAPKLY010000033.1:566106-680542 GCA_026898435.1 Prunella vulgaris | reverse complement strand
GAATTTACCTATTACAATTGGAATTGAAAAGATACAAGATTACCTCTAGAAGCTAGAAAATGATCCGACAATAGAAATTGAAAATCAATCGGTAAAAATGTAGCTTGAGCTATGCTAAGAATGCAGGAGAAAACTGATCGTCGATCCAAATGGTAGATCACAAGTAATCGTCGAAATCGTAAATGGAAATCTTAGAACACCACTTGGAAACTACCTATAACTTCTCATAATCTAGTGAGATAATATGAATCTAAGAAAATGATAAAAGTCCTTTAGAAAATCTGAGATGGAAGTATATATAGTGCCCTTGGATCATTGACTAAGATGCCCTTCATTAAAACGCGTGAAAATACGAAAATAGCCCTGAAAATCCAAGAAAACTGAGCTGCTGTCGCCCAAGAACTGTAGGCCTGTCGACCACTCGGGCGACAGCTTGCTCGACAAAAGGCCCTCTTGTCGTCCAAGAGTTGAGCAACTGTCGACCAGGCTTGGTCGACATCTAGCTCGACAAATGCCTATCTTTCCAGGTAATTAGGTCGCGCGAGGCTTGTCTTCCGAGGAAGGAGTCCCTGTCGCCGGAGGCCTTAGTCTCGGTCGATGCGTGATTTCCTTTTTTTTATCATATCGTGAGCTCTAGAACTCCGATTGACTTGATTCTTTTTGCGTTGCGACCCTCTCTTCAAGCTCTTCAACATAGGATAGTAATTTCTCCATTTTGCTCAACTCCAGAATTTGGACTTTTCTCAATCTTGCTCGTTTCTTCCTCATTTTGCTTGTTTTCACATACAATCATAACTTTCTAGCCAAAAAGGGTTAAATACATAAAGTATCACATAATAGGGTCAAATATGAACATAATATCACCAAAAGCATATAGAAATGAGTGCTAAAACATGCAATTATGGCCCTAATCAGAAATTATAAATAACTCTCAGTGGGGACGTTAGTTCGAAATCTAAATATAATGGACATGCATACATGAAAACATACCAAACTGAAACATATATGATACGTCTTTCTCGTATCTGTGAAACATAGTTGATACGTCTTTCTCGTATCCATGAAACATAGTTGATACGTCTTTCTCGTATCTGTGAAATATAGTGATACGACTAAATCGTATCCGTGGTTGATACTCCCGAAGAGCTTCCGTGAAATTTGACACCACAAGGGCAACCATGATTTTTAGCATATAAACATATAAACACATCGACAAAATATTTAAAAATTGAACCATGAAATACCACTTTTCACCATGAATCCCCACCTTTGATTTCTTTGAAAATAAGAGATGTGTGTACGTTCGGCCTCGCTAAAACCTTGCGTTGAAACCTCTACTCTTCTTCCTCAAATATTTATCTCGAAACATACTCTCTCTTTCTCTCTCTAATTCTCAAAATAATATCTCTTATGGGGTATGTATGGCTGATCGAAAACAATGAATGAAATAAGGGGGTCCTTGATCTTCTATTTATAAGGATAAAAGATATAGGGCTCGATTGAAATATTGGTGAATATATGATGATTATGGATGAATTTTTGGGATTGGTAAAGTATCTTGGCCGAAAATATGGCTTAGATATAGTATCTTGGCCGAAAATGAAGATGTGAAAAATATGGCATAACTTATCTTGGAACATTCTTGGGAAATCTTGGTAATCTTTCTAAAATCTCCAATATCATAATCTAACAACCTCAAAACTTCATAATCTTTAATTCCTAATGCTAATTTTCGAAAATATACATAAGGATAACATATTATCTCTCTTAATAAAATAATAAGGACTCTAACTAACTCTAAATCTTGATCTCCCAAAAATACCCTCATCCTTCTAACAACTTTCGAATTTCCTCTCTCCTAAAAGTATTCCTTCTCTAAAATTTGAATCCTTATAATAATAATATCTAATCCCAAATAATATGTCCTCAATTACTATTTTACCCTTAAAAGATTAATACTTAAAGGACTAAAAATCTTAATGGACTATACCACAAAATAATACTCATATTCCTCAAAATATTAAAGTCCTAGTCTATAAGTCCAAAAGTAATATTAATCGGATCAACTAATACTAAGCAAGAAAATAAAATTCAAGCTTAAGAACTTAAAGGATTAAAAACTAACTCTCTAAAACTGGAGGCACAATCGACACTCTTCACAAAGTGACCGACTACTTCTTCTAGTGGACTAAATCTACCCTTAACTTGCGCATCAGCTTAATTATCCTCCAAGTAAATATCTTCTAGAGAAATCTAATGCTACTTCTCCTTAATAAAAGTGTTAATCCTTATTCTTGCCAATATTACTTACCTCAATAAATAAATCTTATACTTAATAAATTAATCCCACAATTAAAACCAAATTCAAATCTAAATCCTTAATTAATCACCAATATTAATATCTTAACTTAGTAATTGAATTAATCCTCCAACAAATTAAATCTCAACTTAAATCTTCACAATTATTCCAAAAGTTACACTAAATATTCCTCAAATAATTTTAGAGATTTAACCTTAACATATCCAATAAATAAATATAGAATATCATCTCTCGAAATAAATATATTCTAGATACTTATAATATCACTCTTGTCCATAAATAATACTCCTAGCTTTTGCAATTAACATTTAACACCTAGCCATAAAATCTTAACTTAGCTCCTTACATATCTGACAAATATAGTCTAACTTTGCAACATGCACCTTTATCCCTTGAGAGTCATATCTTAAAGTCCTAACATTATTCCTTCGCTTAAAGTCCATGAAATTCCGATAATAATCTCTTGATATTTATTTTCAAGAAAATCTAAACCTTGGATATTTTCTTGATTAAAAACCTTATCATATAATCTAATCTAGATCTCAAAAGATTCATTCCTAATTTCTTGATCTAAATCTTTAATCACATATCCTAGTCAAGATCCCATATAAATTCATTCTTATCTCTAACATAACAAACTAACTAAATTACTTCTATACCCTTAATGAATTGGTACTTAATAAATCCTAATTTTCTCAATCCAAATTGAATTATAACACTTAATAACCAATCAACTTAAATCCTCTAAATCCTTAAATAAAATACTTAATTGGATCATATCTTAATTTGGCACTCTAACTTTTAATTCACATACTAAAGCCCAAAATAAATTACCAAGAACTTAATCTTAATTCCCAAATACTCAAATCAACTTTACTAACTTAATCATCAGAAAATTAATACTTAAGGCTCGTGAAAAACTTAAAGAACTAAAGCACAATATTTAAATCCTACACGCAACTTAACTTTAAAACCTCAATGACGACTTATAAACTATAACTTGAATCAATTTATGCTGGGCGTGACATCTTTCCTTGCGACTTCGGATGCATTGATCAATATTCAAAAAGGTGAGGTTACCTTGAAGATGAATGATGAGAGAAGTACGTTCTCTATCTATGATTCTTCAATGAGTTCCCCAAGAAGTGAGGGTGAAAATGCTAGCAAGTTTATGAGAACTTGTGATCTTGAGAGTGAAGTGAATGAGGAAAGTCCTTTTGAAAAGAGAAAGAAAGTGAACGAAGATAAGGGGGTGAAACAAGTGGTGAAGAAAGTGGTGAAGAATAGATGTTTTTGGAGAAGGAAATTTAGGGATGTAAGTCACTCAACCCTCATTGATTTTGATGTTACTTGAGTTTTATTGCGTCCGGCTAGGGGACGTTAAATCCAAGTACTAGATGGGAGGCAACACATCCGTATCCTTTATTTTTGTAGTTAGATTTTGTTTGATTTTGGTGTTGGGATGAAAACTTGAGTCTTATTTGCTATGGTGAATTTTTATGATCATTGCATGTTGATATTGAGGTTATATGCTTAGGAGGAGTTTGAGGAGTGAATTCTTGTCATGATTATGATTAACATGTAATTTTGAGTTTAGAATATGTGATTCATTGCTTTAATGTGCTAGCAAATTTTAATTTACCATTTTTCCAAACTTTATTAGGATTTACAATCCGAAAAAGTTTGGGGGGTGTGTTCGTGTTAAATTTTTCAATTTTCTACCATATTTGATTGATATGCATGGTATATTTTGAGTATTATGTGGAGTTATGTAGGAAAAGTATAAGAAAAAGGGTGAAAAATCAAATATTTTTGAAGTAGGGGAGTAAAGGCCCAGATCGGCAGCACCTATGCTAGTGATCGGCAGATCCTAAGTTGGGGATCGCGCGGAAGCTGCCTGGAGCGGCAGATAAAGGCGCGCGTGAGCTCTCGCGCGAGTGAGATCGGCAGAGAGCAAGAAGGAGTTCGGCAGACGGAAATTCCGCTTGAACGCGCTGCTGAACGGCGCGATCGGCAGCCTTCCCGACCAGGATCGCGCGACGTATCTGGGAGTCCATTTTTTTACCAATTTGGGTCAAATTTTGATCACAATTTCCAAGGTAAGCCCACTAACCCTCTACCCTTTTAAATACCCTTTTACACACACAAACACACACTCAAAATTCTTGCACACTCTCTCAAAACTCACGACAAGAAGGAAGAAGAAGAGAAAATTTTTACTTCTTAAATTTTCAACCTCTTCTCGATTAGTCCTTCTACAGGTATGTTCCTTTCATTCTCCTCTATCTAATTCTTGTAATATCGTAGAGAATCCATGGTGACATTGTTTAGAATTTGGAATTGAATATCTAGGGATCTTGAGCATAAAATTGGGGCTTTTCGATTTTATTGAGTTTTTGTGCAATTGATGATTCACATATGCTACATTGTTGATGGGTAATCATTTAGGAATCCAATTGCATGCCAATTTTACAAATTTTGGACTTAATTGAGGATTGAAATTTTGGGGGTAGGCATAGTGACGAATTTTGGGAAATTTTATGCTAAATTTGAATTTTTATGATAATTTTGTGCTCATTGTTTGCAGTTAAGAAGGTATTGATAATAGGATGGGTTGATTATATTGATTCGCCTATTTGTTTGTATTATGTGAGGTTTCATTGATGAATGATATTGGCACAACTCTTCGTTTGCATGATTAATTCCTGAATTCTTAGTTATCAACCATTGTGTTCAATCTTAGTATGCTTGTTGAGTAATGAGTGAATTGGCATGAATATATTTTTGCTTAAGTTCCTATCTTGAGAACCCCACCCTATGTGCATTGGATAGATGATTTTCTAGTTCATCCTATACTTTGTTGTTCACATGTGGTATTTTGTAGGAATGACTAAGAAAGGAAAAGAAAAAGCTACAAGTTCCAATACAAACGAGAAGTGGAATGATCCCACTTTAGAAGAAGCATGTCAAGTAAAGTGTGGAGATAAACCATCCAATCATGAACTCTATTTTGGGGATAAAGATACGTATTTCAAATTATTTGCAAAAGTGAGGAATATTGAGGTCTACACGGGAAGGTATTATGATAAGAGCACTACTACACTTTGCAATTTTGGTGAAGATGTTGAAGAGTTGTTCGAAAGGATTGGTTGGAAAGGTCTACTCTCTATGGAGTTCTATGGGTATTCCGAAGCGGCATGCATTGAAATCTTGAGCACATTAATAGTGGTGGAGATTGATGGAGTTCCTACCAAGGCTAGGTTTCGGTTTAAAAATGAGGACTACGTCTTAACCACCGATCAAGTCAACCAAATCTTTGGTTGTGTGGAGAAAGTTCCTAGGCATCACTTCTATTCTTGGGAGAAATTCACTCGAGCACAAGAGACGTGGAACTTGATTAATAAAGATGGAGGAGAGTATGTGGCCCAAAGTTCTAAGGCATCTCGCCTTGCGAATCCTATCTTGGTTTATGCGCACAAGGTGCTAGCAAACACTGTTTTTGCTAGAATCGAAGGGAGTAGAGTTCGGGGTGAAGAGTTCTTTATTCTCCATTCCATGTTGACGTCCAAGAAAGCTAATTTTGGCGCTTATCTTTTGAAGAATCTTAGCCACCATGCCACGAGGGCAAATTGTTGTTATGGTGGATTAATCACGTTCATGATGCAAAAGGTAAGTCCAACAAGGAATAAAGAGGTTATTGCGCCCGAGCTCGTTGATTTGACCTTCATGATCAACACGAAAATTTTCAAAAAGAAGGGAAATGTCATTTGCATCAAAGTGACAAACTCAAAAGACCTTTTCCCTGTACTCGATTATGATCTCCTTACAGTGACAAAAGAGGAGAATTTGTTGCTTAATTCCCCTTTTCACTTGCAAATCAAAGAGGAGTTTAATCGAAGGGCGTTTAAGAGAACGAGGGGTGAATCAAGCTCCCAACCCCAAGAGGATGCGCAAGAAGAGGAACGTGAGCCGATGCAAGAGGAGTACTATAATCAAGGGGGTGGACATGTGTTTGAGGGATTAACTTATGATGAATGGGGCCATGAGGTAAGGTCGTTGAAGACGGATGTGGATGATCTTAGGAATGATTACTCGTTCCTACGAGCGGACATGACTAGATTGACTGATAGCTATCATATTCTGAACAATACGGTGGACTCTATCAACAAGAATGTGAACTCTATGTCTTATAATATGGAAGAGATCCTTGAAGCGCAAAGATCCATGATGAATTGGCACATCGGAGAGGGGCACTTCACTCATCCTCGTTATCCTCCTTCGTGAAGTGATGATTTCGATCTAACTTCATAAAGATGGGTAACACTCTCTTATCTCTATCTTTCTTTTATCCCGGATTCTTAGTTTAATTTGTTTTGTAAGATTGTTAATGATGATTGTGGTACTTTTTAGTTAGTATTTTCTTGATACTTGCTTTGTGATGGATTATGATTGCTTTGATCCTTTTGAGATGATACTATTTTGTTAAGAGCTTTATTATTATGCATTGCTTGATCTTGTCTACACTTCTTTGCCAAACTTTTTCGATTCTTGGTCCAAAAAAGTTTGGGGGGGGGGGGTGTGATCGTTTCGTCATTCTCTTCGCAATGCCATTCTCATGTTGATTTTAGTGTTTATATGATGATTTTAGACCATATGCTTAGGATGAGGCCTTGGTTTTGCTTGAATTTTTGGCCATATTGTTGTTTGCTTTGAGTGGTGAAGGCATGAGATATGTTTATTGATGTATGGATGAGTTGAAAGTCATGAGTAGTGTAATGGATCTATCTCTCGATTCTTGTTTGATCTTTGATACTTTTGAGTTCTTAAGTTTTGAAATTTCAATGAAATGAGCATTTTTTATATGATATGAGTCTTGATCACCTATACCCGTGAGTTTTGAGCCATATATGCCCGTTTAATCTTGAACGGGTGATATTATTTTATTTGAGTTCCACACATGTGAATGTTACTCTAGAAATTGGCTTTAGTCTTATTTGAGGGTACACTAGATAAGGATTTCACATGATATGATTTGAGGTCATCTTTGATTTATATTGAGTCATATTGCCCTATGAGCCTACCTTGATGTTATTATCCATTGCTAACGATTTTGTGCTTATAATCCTTTCATTTAGCTAACCACACTTTAAGCCATTTTTCTTTCTTTTTGGAACTCTCTTGTCCCTATGATTAGTAGAGTGAAAAGAAGGAAGGAAGATTGGTGATTTGATGAAGAAATTGGTGGCCAAGGTTGAAAGAAAGTCGAATATGCATGATAGAGGTGAAAAGAAGGTTCAAAGGCAAGTGCTTGCAAGAAATTGAAAAAGGTTGACTTTTTGAAAAATTATGGTCAAATTTGACTTTAGTGTTGTGAGTATGATCACAACTTGTTAAAAGGGATGAATGATTCTTTGAAGTGTGATTTTGAAAGAGCATGAAGAGTAGATGCAAAAATTGCATGAAGAGGTGAATGATCTCTACTTTGATTCCTTCTATGCTTTACTAATCATACTTAGTCACTATAATCCATATGTTTCTTCCCTACCAAAGAGCCAACACTACAACCTTTAAAAGTTCTCAATGATGTGTGATTGAATTGTCATATCAAGTGGTGGAGAATGTAGACTTGAGCCAAGCTTATGGTAGTACGTGCATGTGGTGTGATGATTGAGTGAACCTATACACTTGAGGGTTGAGCTAAACACTTATCTTGAGAGGACCATGACTCATTGATTTGAAATTGTGCTTATTGATTTGATTTTGATAGATAATTGGATGATATTGAATCTTAGACTTACTTGATATTGAGTGATGATTCTATGGCATTGACTTGTGCTTGATGCTTCATTGATACAATTATTCCCCTATCTTATCGCTTCGTTGCTCGAGACCGAGCAACAATCTAGTTTGGGGGTATGATTAGGGTCATAATTGCATCTTTTCGTATCCATTTCTATATGGTTTTGATGTGCTTATGTTCATATTTGACCCTAAAATGATATACTTTGTGCATTTAACCCTTTTTGCTAGAAAGTTGTGATTATAGGTGGAAACGAGCAAAACGAGGAAGAAACGAGCAAGATCGAGAAAAGTTCGGATTTTTGGAGTCAAGCCAATGGAAGTAATTGTTATTACATGATGAAGAGCTTGAAGAGAGGGTCGCAACGAAAGAAGAATCGAGTCAATCGGAGTCCAGAACTCAAGACATGACGAAAACGAGGAGAGTCGAGCATGACCCGAGCTAAGGACTCAGATCAGCAGGAACCCCTCTTCACTCGGCAGCACCTCAAAGGCGATCACGCGCCAAATCCCTGGTGCGGCAGCTAGGAGCTCGCGCGAGTGGTCGCGCGATCGGGATCAGCAGAAGGTACACTATGGTTCGGCAGTTGGAGAAGTCGCGCAAATGGCAGCACCTAAGCCTGCGATCGGCAGACATGAAGCTTCGGATCAGCAGCAGTGTTAAAATTCGGATTTTCAGGGCTATTTTCGTATTTTTGCGCGTTTAATGAAGGGCACTTTGGACTAAGCATTGTGGGCACTATATATACTCCAAGGATCAGATTCTCAAGGATCTATTCCATAATCAAGTCATAATTCAAGTCATTAGTTAGTTCTTAGAATATATTAGAGAGAGAGAGAGAGGTAGTTACTAGTTGGGTTCATAAGAATTCTTCTTACGATTTCGTCGATAACTTTTGATCTACCACTTTGATCGTTGATCCGTTTATTCCTGCATTCTCGTCTTAGCTAGAGCTACGTTTCTACCGATCGAATTTCATTTTCTATTGCCGGATTGTTAGATAGCATTTTAGAGGTAACTTGTATCTTTCCAATTTTCATTATAATTGGTAATTTCTCTACATTCCTTTACATTTCTTGTGTGATGATGATTGTTTCTAGCTTAATTGTTCTTATGTTTACCAAATTAGCCATGGGATAATTCCTTTATGTGTTGGTGTATGATTCATATGGAGTAATGTGGTGATCATGTTGAACTTTTGAATGCTATGAGTTGTTTTATGATCAATTCTATATATTGATGGATTGTATGAATGCTTTGCATGTATAGTTGACATAAGGGCCACTAGGGAGTTAATCTCATACGAGAGTTGGGCTATTTTCCTAAATCTTCTTGTATTAGGCCAATGCATGTTAAGTGTTTGATTAAATTCCTGAGATAGTGAGAATTATCTTTAGTGAATTGGAAGAACAATTAGAGGCTTTAATGTGTATCTAGGGAGCCCTTTTTCATTTTAGAGTGGGTTGCCAATTGATTGTACAATACCTCTTTGCATGATTAAGGGATACATCACCATGTGAAACATAGGATAGTACACTAGCACATATCTCTAACATTTGCTCACTTTGCAACCCAAGGTGATAGGTAGTTTACTCTTTTGACGCATTATTAGACAATAGATACCTTTCCCCTTTATTGCTTTGTTAGCTATCGACTTGAAACAACAATTTTCCTTACAAATCCCCATCTCCCTGTGTTCGATAAATATTAAACTTGGTCAATCTTGCCACGACGATATAGCAATAACGTACACTTGCGTGTGGACACCATTTACGCAAGCACTAGCCATGGCAACTCAGGAAAAGATGATCAATTTCATCTGGAAAAGTCTTATTTGCATGTTCGGGCTTCCGCAATCTATCGTGACTAACGAAAAATGGTTTGATGGAAAGAAGATTTGGGAATTCTACAGTTCGTGGAATATTAAGAAGCATTACTCGAAACCCAATCACCCACAATCAAATGGGCAAGTTAAGGCCATTAACAAGATTATTAAACACATACTCAAGATACAGTTCGATGATAGGAAAGGTAGTTGGGCCAATAAACTCCCAGAGATATTTTGGTCCTACCGAACATTGTATAGGGCTAGCACTAGGGAAACTCCATTTTCTTTGGCATTTGGAAGTGAAGCAGTAGTACCGGTGGATGTACGGAACCAGACGTGGAAGGTTGTCAGTTACAATAAGAAAGCAAACAATGAAGCAATGGCTATTGAAAATGATCTATTGGAAGAAATCTGAGCTTCATCAAAATTGAAAAATGCAACCTACAAACGGAGAGCAAAAAGGTATTACAACTCTCAAGTGTGCCACATAAATTTTGAAGTTGGTGAATTGGTGCTAAGAAGACAGTTAGGTACTCTGCCAGGAATATTTGGTCCCAACTGGGAAGGACCCTTCAAGATTACCACTAGCTGAGCAAATAGAACGTATGACTTGGAGGATCTCAAGGGAAAACCATAATCTTACACTTAGAGTGTAACCCGTTTGAAAAAGTATTATAATTAGATCGAATGTTACATAAGTTTCTTGGTTTTTATCATGTTCTCACTATGTAACGTCTGCTTGCATCAGAATTGTTGGTGACGACTAAGAAATTTTGCTAGTAAATAAAAGTATTTATGTTTGTTCAGATCAATGTTATTCAGTGTGTGGGTATTATAAATGACAGTGTTCGAGAGTAAGTCGTTCCCTCAGAAAGACAAGCTATGTATGCGAGGTAAATCACAAGATGCTACTATCTCAATTCAAAGCAAAAAAAGTGGAAAACAAGGGTTAAAACGAACCCCCTACCAAGGGAACACAGTTAACCTAATTCCAAACACCAGAAAAATGCTAAGGTAAATTTCTTGGTAAGAAACAAATGCTTAAGGCAAAAGTGTTCTGTAAGAACTCAAATGCCCAAAAATAAACTAAGTGCAAGTTTGCGGTTGAAAGTAATATAAGACGAACCAATACGCACCATGAAAGAAAACAAGCCAAGAAAAGATAGCAGCACAAGATTGACATAAAATTTGCAGTATAAAATTAGACAAATAGTTAAGCTCAAAAAAGGTCCTTTAATTAGATACGTAAGAGTGATGATACAAAGATAAGTAAGTCCACACAGAGGCGAACAACTTGCCTTGAAACACTATCAAAAATAAGTTCAAAAAATACAAAAAATCCTAAGTTTAGGATGTTGCCTTTGTAGGAGAAGGTGCTTGCTCGCCGCTACCAACTGAAGTAGTCTGCCCGCTAGGAGGGGAAAGAGTAGGAATAGTAGTTAGGCGGTTGAATGACTCAACATCAATCATAAGTCATAACATCCCCTTGCTCGCCCCCATCTGCTTGCCACCCTCAGGAGCCTGCTGCTAGCCACCTTTTTTCTCCAGCCCACCTTCAACCTTGAGTGGAGAGTAGTCACCCCAAACAATCTAGACGTGCTGGGGAAGATGCTCAAATCCACCTTGAATCTGGTCAAATCCCTCACATCAGCAATGGTGCCATCCACTGGAGGACGGGATTCCACAAATTCCATAAACTCTTTTTAGAGGGAATTCCAAACATCCGCATTGTGTTCGACGGTGTATTGGTACGCCCGAAGACACTCGGCATAGGAACACAAGAAGATAAAGTTCGCAGCTTCGGCCTTCTCCTTCTCTATGGTGGTGGGCGAAGAGACAATGTCAGCGTCCAACTGGAGGTCTACCACCTTGCTCGCAGCAGCTTGGAGCTCTTCCTTGAGCTTCTGATTCTCCTCCAAGGCTGATTTGCTCACCTCCTTCTCTGCGAGCAACTCCTTCTCCTTGGCAACCAAAGCCTCGTCGAACTCTTTCTTCTGGCGAGCAAGCTTTGCTAGCAGTTTCTCCACCTCCTTCAGGGCATTATCATTACCCAAGAATGCAGCCTTTGCTTTGTCCTCCTTGTCCACTATCTTCTTCTCAATATCCTTCTTTTGATCCCCAACTTTGAGCATAGCCTGGCTGAGGGATCGATTTGAGCGCTCATACTCGACCACCTAGTCCAAAGAGCACTGGGCCGCGATCATTGACCCACTCGCATGGTGCATGGCCAAGCAAATTTTATATGGAAACCTTTGCTTGAGGACGGTGGCATCCTTTGTTCGCGATCAGTGGCGAGGGAGAGATTCAATGGCGCGATGGCAGGGCCCATCATTGAGCTTGTGCAAATCAGTGAGGGTTCGAGAATGGGCATATTGGTGAAGGTCTTCGCACTGGTTGGGATAGTTGCTAGGATTGTAGCTACAAAAGGCAAACAAGATATACTTATTAAAAGTACCTTCACTCAAAGAAAATAAATACGAATGGTCAAAATGTTAATTACTCGACGCGAGTAGGGTCCCATCCTAAGTAAAAGTCGTCCACCACCTGGACTCCATAAGGTGGGGGCGAAGAAAGAGTGGGCACGACCAAGATGGGGGTGGCGCGATCAGATCCACCTTGAACGGAGTCAGAGGCTAAAGTCTAAAAATATCAATTTCCAATGTAAAAGAAATTGACAAAGGTATAAAGTCTAAAGAAGAAGTCCTAAAGGGTGGGCAAAAGATGAAGAGTAAAATAGAAAAAATAGAGACAGTGGCCCCTATTATTTTGAATTAGAATTAAAGTGAATTCGTTAAGTAATTTGAACTTTCTTTGAAATATTTTTGTGATTATTAATTTTCATAGGATAAGAACATATTTGAATAAATGATAAACAAAAAAGAAACAGGAAAAGAAAAGGAGAAGATTATGGTGAGGTTGTATATGTCATCGTTCTGAAGAAAGATTTTGTTAATGAGAGATATTAAAAGAGAATATTCGTTCAAAGTATGAGAGTCAGTTATCAGCATTAGATTCCTGTGAGCTAAACATTTGGAGAAACCTCACACTAAGTTTGATAAGAATACTTATAGAAACTAAACATTTATTCACGCATAAATAAATGAAAATAATTATATATATTAGACACCTCATTATTTATTAATTTGAAACATGCAATAATGTGTAATAACCTTGCTAACAATAGTCTATACAAAAATAAAATAAAAATGTCGGATGCAAGAGAATTTGATTCAAGAGTCACTCAACTCAAAAAGTTATTCATAGTTTAAGAAGAATATCATGCAACCAATCCATAATATTTAATACAAAAAATATAATTCAAAAATATTAATAGTTTCAATAAATACATGTTACAATATTTGTGAAAGCATATATGGTAGTTTCATATCATGAGCAAGTTCTACGGAAAAATTGGATAAATTGAATTTTATTATTTTACTCAAAATAAAAAGGAAAAAAAATAGATAAACAATTAACAAGAACATATTACTTTAAATACCACAAAAAAAATAAAAAGAAATAAACAATGAGTTAGAAGTTAAAAAGTTATGAAATTCATTTATAATCATTAATAAGAGATATTTAATAAAACTACAAATAACATACACTCAATCTTTTATTAAAACTCAAACTACAATAAGCCCGTGCATTGCACGGGTAAAAACTAGTGTGTATAATGGTGTGGAAATAAATAAAGGGTAGCCATTTTATAGGTGTGCAGTGCGAATTCCTAAAGTTGGTGTAAGCGTGCTTTGCATGTTGTTAGTAATTATTTTTTTAAAAATTTGGGACTTCGTTGATAATTATATGTAAAAAAATATTATGATTGTGTATTTTATATTTTTCATATCTATGAACATTAAATATTTTTGTTTTTTATATATTATATCATTTTTAACTATTTTGTCGAAGAAATATAATTATATATCAATGTCATGAACAACTCAAACTTTCAATAAAATATTTTGTTTGATTTTGTGTATATTTTTATCGGAAAATAAAATGAAGAAAATATAATTTTTATGCTGGGGAGCTTGTAGTTATTAAAAAATAATAATAAATTATAATAAAAATTAGATGATTTTTTAACTGCACGCATCTACGATTTTATTATCTTTCTTATAAGAAGCAATTTTTTATGGTTTTTTCTGTTGAAAAATAGAATATTACATGAATTACAGTATTATATATATAAAACAGAGCACATATGGCAAAGTCGGTAACAATATTACATGAAGTAGTTCATTTTCTTCTGTTACTATATTCGTATCAGAAGATTTTGATAATATATTGCTGAAAAAATATGTTTCAATGGCGGACCATCTTAGCGAATTCTGGAGCAAACTCCCTCTCACTAAAACAGAGAGTACAGAAATTATTATTGAAGATGAAGAACTCTCCAAACCCAAAGATACTCTAGTCGGAAAGGTTTATTCAACGAAAAACAATTGGTGCGACTGAATTAAGCACTGCAATGAGATGAATTTGGAGGATCGATCACGCCCTGAAGGTGTCTAGTGTTGGAGAAGGAATCTTTGTTTGCCAAAATCGTGTATGATTTCCACGCAAGTGTACGTGATCGTTGTTGTCGTGGCAAGTTAAAGAAGTTAAATATCGAACACAAGGAAACGATGCGATATCAAGCAAGTATTGAATATTCACAGAGGTGAATAGCTAGGAAAGCAAGAAATATATCATGTTTTCTATCTACTTCACAAACCAAAGTAAAATCTAACTATCACCTCTAGGAAGTGAGCAAGTGTGGTGTATACATGGAAGTAATCCTACTACAGTTCCTCTAGTGTCATATCCATCCTAGCATGCAAAAGATCTCTTGGTGTCTTAATCAAGCCAACTAGTGTCTAGATCTCTCTAATAACACAAGATTAAGGGCTCTATTAGGTATCTAGATCTCTCTACAACACTCAATACTCTAATTAAGAGGTCTAGGCTAATATGCAATTCTCATTGATCATACAAGCAAAATATAAAACACTTGGTACGCATAAAGTTCTTAAGAGCTCAATTCTCATTTCATGGCTAACATATAGGCTCATACAATCCAATTAAACATCTCAAGCATTCATACTAGTCATTAATAAGAGAACTAATCCATCAAGATCACTAATTCATGCATAGGATTAACAAGAACTAAATTCACCATTGTATTCATGCAACCATGCAACAAGGATATTATCCCATGGCTAATTGGAATTGGAAATCAACAATTAACATTCTGGTCATCATGATTATTAACTACAACAAGAGAATTAACGAGACTAAGCTCCAAATGCTAACTCTTGATCCAAAGCTTGAAAACATAAATCGAACCGTATAATCGTAGCTAATAACGAGACTAAGCAAATGGAACAAACGGATTAAAGATCCAATGGATGGATCAAAAGTTATTGAAGAAAGAAGATTGAATCTAATTAAAAACCCACTAAGTAACTACCTAATTCTCTCTCTAAACTAATCTAAGAAGTTGGAATTATGAAGATTATCATAATGATCTGATCCTTGAGGTATTTATAGTGCCCCAAATGCTTGGTCCAATTTGCCCTTCATTAAACGCACGAAAGGATGAAATTACCTTTAAAATGGTGGAAATCTGCAAAGCCGCTCGGACGCACCCTTGCTGGCGCTCGGACGTGGTTCAAGTGGTAAGGCCGAGCGGCCGGCTTATGGCTGTACAGGTGAAATTCGCTCGGATGCCCTAAGGCCGCCGCTCAGACGCTGAACTACGGGCTCTCGGTCGTAGTGTAATTGCAACGTCCAATTTTTAACTTTTTCATATTCGATCCCATGGCTCATCCAAGCTACCTAGGGTCTTCAATTGAGTATAAGAAATATCTCCATGAGCTCGGATTCCGTCATCTCCACCCCTATAGTCGAGAATTCCTCATTTTTGCTCGTTTTCACCTATAAAGCATACTTTCTTGCCAACAAAGGGTCAATAGCTCAATTCATAGCATATTAGGGTCAAATATGAATATAATCTCATCAAAACCATATAGAAATGGATGCTAAAAGATGCAATTATGACCCTAATCAATCTTCACCTTTGAGTTCGAAAATGTTGCGGAACTCAGCAAGGTTTATCACAAACAACCTTGGAACCTCAATAGGGCTTTACTCGTCTTGGAGAAAATTAAAGGAAATGAACGTCCCATGGACCTGAAGCTTTCAAAAGTCCCCTTCTGGGTGCAAATACACGGCCTTCAGCTACAATCGATGATGAAAAGCATAGCTCGAAAAATTGGAGAATCAATCGATCAAGTCATGGATGTGGAATGTTTGGAAGGCGATGTGGCGTGGGGTCGATGTCTTCGGGTCTGAGTCATGCTGGATATAAAAAAACCATTGAATGGAGGTACTATTGTGACTATAACAAGGGAGAAACTCATCATCTTCTTCAGATACGAAAAGTTATCGGACTTCTGCTATGTATGCAGAAAGCTTGATCACATAGACAAGGACTGTCCAGTGATGTTTGCAAGAATGGAGGAAGGAGCTACAATAAAAAGAGACTATGCCTCATGGCTTAGAGCGGACGGACAATGGGGAATAACGATGGAGGAGGTTGAAGCAAGCATATGCATATATACCAACAATCTACAAAGGCAGAAAGAGCAGAATGCTACTCCAAACAAAGTTGAGATAACTTTCAAGGTTCGGGGAGGTCACTACAGCATCTCAGCAGCAAACTCATCCCCGACAAAAAGCATCTACAACATGAATGACTCCTTAAATAGGCAAAAGGACCATCAGTTGCTTGAATCAAGTTCCAGATTAGGGGGAAAACATATGTGATGACACCTTCGAAATACCTTCTAACCACCAACATATGGCCTTTTTAGAGCACACACCTGAGCAAGGAGTAGGTAGAGAATACAGAGTTACTCATCTGATGGGCCATGACATTAGAGTCAATGACTGCACAACATATTCAGCATTGATGGGGAAAAAAGAGCTTATAAAGGGAGGTGTGGAATGGCAAAAAGCTCTAGTCCATGCTACTCGGCAGATAATGGAACTTATCGAAGAAGACTCAACCACCTTTCAAATAGGGCATAACTCATATACTGGCCCCAAAAAGAGAAGACGTCCAATTGGTAGCTCAAACAAGAAGAATTTCCCAGAAGTCAATGAATACAAAGGAACAACAAAAATTGAGGGTGCAACAAAGAGGAAGAAGCAAACGCCCAGAGGATTGACAATTAAACATAATGATCAAGTATATGAAGATAACACAGAGAAACAAAAGGAGGAAGCAAACGATAAATATGAGGAGGCGGAGCTGAATGTGTTCAGCCCCACCAACAACCGTGAGTTGTTTAGTATGGAACGCACGATGGTCGGGTGGACACCGTGCGTTCCAATCAATCCAGCAACTTGTTGCTGATCACAAGCCATCCATCCTTTTTATATTGAATCCAAGGTGTCAGGTAAGGTAGGTTATCAATGGAAATCTTCTCTTAATTTTACTAATTGTTTTGGAGTTGACTCTATTGGCCGCTCAGGCGGATTACTCTTGTACTGGTCCAATGAAATGAATGTTTCTATTTTCTCTTATTCTTTTGGCCATATACATTGCAACATTACTTCTGTTAATTTCTGCTGGAATTTTACTGGCTTCTATGGACATCCAATAACACATCTCAGAAAATTCTCATGGGATCTCTTAAGGAAAATTCACACTAGCCGCAACAATCCTAACACGGCTTGGTTGATTGGAGGGAATTTTAATGAAATTCTAAATGGAGAAGAAAAGGTAGGAGGAGCGGAAAGACCGTTCGGGAAAATTGAAAATTTTAGAGATGTTGTGAATGATTTAGAGCTGAATGACTTCGAAGCAAAAGGACCAAAATATACATGGCTTAACAAAAGAGCAGGAAACCAACTCATTAGAGAAAAACTTGACAGGTTCTTGGCTAATAATGAATGGATGGAGTTGTTCAAAGAAGCGGAAGTGCAAAACCTGGGCTTCTACGACTCAGATCACAAAGCAATCAAGCTTACCCTCCATAAGACTACACAAAACAAACTTGAAAGAACAAAAAATGGGTTACATTTCGAGGAGAAATGGGCACTCGAAATAGACTTTCAAAGCACAATTAGTAGAATCTGGAATGGAAATACTGGGGAGGAAGATCTGCCAAATCATCTAAAAAAATGCAGCTCTGAACTACAAAAGTGGGCAAAGGCAAAAGTAGGAAACATAAGCAGCATAATTAAAGAAACTAAGGGAAAACTTGATAAAATCCTTGAGAATGAAAGACACTGGGATAATGAAGAGGTAAGGAAAATTGAGGTTGAGCTCGAAAGTTTGCAAACTCAAGAGGAACTACATTGGTGTCAAAGATCTAGGAACACAAGGTTGCAAACAGGTGACAGGAATACATCATTTTTCCACCGAAGGGCATCAGAGAGACAAAAAATCAACTGGGTTAAAGGCATACTTGATTAGCAAGAGGTTTGGAGAACCGATTCAGATAGCATTGAACAAGTTTTTCTGAGCTTCTATAATGATTTATTTGCTTCCAGAAGACCAACAAACATGGAGATTGACCAAGCTCTCACTTTCATTAACCCAATCTTAAGTGACGAGATGAGAACATATTTAAGCACCTCCTTCGCTGCATTTGAGATTAAAAAAGTTTCTTTCGAGCTTCACCCCTCTAAAGCACCAGGGCCAGACGAATTCTCAGCTTCTTTCTATCAAAAATATTGGGAGATTGTGGGCCCTAAGGTAACAGAAGACATGCTAGAAATCCTTAATAAAGGAGCAGAGCTCATCGAGTGGAATAATACCATAATTTCCTTAATCCCCAAAATTAAGCAGCCCAAGCATGTCAAAGACTTCTGACCAATCAACTTAAGTAATGTGGCCTACAGAATACTTGTTAGAGCAATGACAAACAGGCTAAAGAATGCAATGGTAGGAATTAATAACTCCAACCAAAGTGCATTCGTCCCTGCAAGGCTAATCACGGACAATATTCTAATCGGGTTTGAATGTATGCATTGGTTAAAAAACAATCGAAGCAAGAACGGGTATGCATCACTTAAGTTGGATATGAGTAAGGCATTCGATAGGATTGAATGGCCATACTTGGAAAGAATAATGGAGAAATTGGGCTTCCAGCATCGTGGATTAACCTCACAATGAAATGTGTGAGCTCAGTAACATAACAACTGAAGATCAATGGCAACTTATCAAGAAATTTGAAACCCACTCGTGGCCTTAGGCAAGGAGACCCTCTGTCTCCATTTCTTTTTATGTTGTGTTCGCAGGGATTGTCCTCTATGATTCAAGGCATGGTCGCAAATAATGGCATTTCCGAAATCAGGATAGCGAGAGGTAGCCCGTCGATCTCACATCTTTTTTTTTTGCAGATGATAGTGTTGTCTTCTTTAAGGCCTCTAAGGAAGAGTGCTCCAATCTTAAACATTGTCTCGTGAAATATGAAACAGCCTCGGGGCAACTAAACAACTATGAGAAGTCGGCTATTACCTTAAGCCCAAACACCGCCAATCACTATAAAAATGAGATTAAAGGCCTGCTTAATGTCAATATTCGTCAAGGTCATGATTTGTATCTGGGACTGCCAACTTTTTCAGCCAGGAACAAAAGGATCCAATTCGGTTATTTGAGAGACAGAGTATACCAGAAAATTGAGAGTTGGAAAAATAAAAACTTTTCTGAAGGAGGTCGAGAAGTATTAATCAAGGCGGTGCTCCATGCTATATCTTCTTATGTCATGTCTTGCTTTAGAATCCCAAGCACAATATACGACGATATTTAGAAAATGATCTCCAACTTCTGGTGGGGCTCGTCCACGAAGGGCAACAAAATGCACTGGAGTACTTGGAACCACCTATCTCAGCCAAAAAACTTAGGGGGCATGGGCTTTTGAAAACTTACACACTTCAATAGAGCCCTTTGTTTGCCTAGATTGTGTCACACGCAAGTGCACGTGGTCGTAGTAGGAGTAGTAAGGTAACCAAGTTTAAAATCGAACACAGGGAAACGAGAGATGCAAAGTATGATTGTTGTTTAAGAATATAAACTAAAAGAAAGCAAAAAAAGGGAATGGGTGTGTATCTACTAAACTTGTGCAAGAATTGTAAATGCTACCTATCACCTTTTTAGCAAAAGTGAGCCAGTGAGAAGACATGCATTAGTGTACTCATCCTATGTTTCATATGGTGTTCATATCACTTAATCATGCAAGATCAATTGGATAATCAATTAGGCAATTCCCTAGTTAATGTGCATAGGTTTCCCTAATAACACTTAAAGCTCTAATTGTGTGTCTATTCACAAAGGGCAACTCTCATTGTCCTAGGAATTTCATCAAACACCAAGCATGCATAGCCTTAAATCAAGAACAATTAAGGGAAAAGCTCAATTCTCATGTATTGCTAATTCCCTAGTGGCCTAAACAATCACTTAAGCATACCAAGCATTCATTCAAATCAACAATTTAGAGAATCAATTATCCAATATCTCATAACAATCACAAGATCAATAAAAGCACTATATTACTTCATGGGAATCATACACCAATGCATAAGAGAATTAGCCCATGGCTAATTGGAAATGAAAAACTACAATTAACATTCTAAACATCATATCTAATCACTATTACAAAAGAAATTAATGAAAACTTACCAATAGAAGTGGAATTGAAAAACTCTCTACAAACCACTAAATGCTAACTCTTAATCTGGAATGTGAAATACGAAATTGAACCGTACAAACGTAGCTTGGATCGAGATTAGAACGTAGGACCAAACGGATCGAAAATCTCTCGGACGGATCAAAATTAATCGAAGATTGAAGTTGCAAAATCTATTAAACCCACTTAGTAACTTCCATTAACTTCTCTAATCTAAGAAGAATCTAAGAGAATGAAATGAAATATGAGATTTTTTTCTTTGAAATCTGATGCCTTCAGTATTTATAGTACCCCTCATGCTTGGACCATTATATCCCTCATTAAACGCGCGAAAGGACGAAAATGCCCTCATAATTGGGCCAGACCGGAGGTGCGCTCGGATGCCTTCTTGGCCATGCTCAGACGGGCTGCTCGAGTGGGTCTCCTCTTGTGTTCGAGCGCAAGGGAACCAACCTGACCAGGTGAAATGTGCTCGACCATAAAAAGGCTCTGGCTGATCATGGCCTTGAGTGTGCTCGATCACAGTTCAACCTCGACGTCTAATTTTTTATTTTTGCGTTTTTGATCCCATGGCTTGTCCGATCTTCCTAGGGTCTCCTATTGAGTATTTTAAACATCTCTATGAGCTCGGATCCCATCATTTGGCCTCCTATAATCGGGAATTCCTCATTTTTGCTCGTTTTCACCTATAAAGCACACTTTCTTGCCAACAAAGGGTCAATAGCACAATTTATACCATATTAGGGTCAAATGTGAACATAAACCAATCAATATAACACCAAAATAGATGCTAAATGGTGAAATTATAACCCTAATCACCCTTCTTCCCAAACAATTATGCAGAATGATATGCAACCCCAACTCTTTTGTTGCTCAGGTATTTAAGTCAAGGTATTTTAAGCATGTCGACATCAAGGAAGCTGAAATAGGATCAAACCCATCGTTCATTTGGAGATCACTCTGTTGGAGTCGAGAACTTCTTAAAAAGGGATTACACTGGAAAACAGGAGATGGAAGCTCCATCAACATCTTCAAAGACTCGTGGATTAACAATCTCCATGATGGATGACCAAAATTGAGAATAGCAAGCGAATCCAAAGTCAGCAGATTTATTCTCCCCTGCATTGTTGCAAAAAGCATTCCTCTCCTTTGAGGTAGATGCCATTCTCAGAACTCCCATTTGCGGAACTAAACAAAAGGATGCGCTCTTCTGGAGACCAGATCCAAAGGGGAATTTTTCAGTTAAATTAGCCTACAAGTTTTTCTTACTTGAAACTTTAAAAGAGAAGAAAGAGGAAAATACTTCCAGCAGAGATTTTGAAAAGAATTAGTGGAGGAAAATTTGGAAGCTGGATGTCCCACCCAAAGTTCGAGTATTTCTTTGGAAAATGGCGAACGATTTTATAGCCTCTGAAGGAAATCTATATCGACATCATGTACCACTTCTCCCTAACTGTTGTATTTGTGGCTCATATCCTGCTTCAACGATGCGTGCTCTGTTCTTTTGCCCAGCAGTTACTCCGTGTTGGAAGAGATTAAATGTATGGAAGCTTGTCAAGGAAAGCAAAGGACTATCGACAAAGGACTTTCTTACTAAAATCATGAATATTGGGCACAATATGAGTCTTGAGGAAATTGCAATGGTTTCTTGGGGGATTTGAAAATCGAGATGTGATATTACACATGGAGACAACGATGTTAAATTTCGGGTGGACTCTCGTTGCAAAAGAACATGGAGGGAAATTTGGACAGATTAGAATCTCAAACAAATCAAACCCCTTTTGATGGACTTACACTCTACACTGATGCAGGCTTTAATGAAGACAAAATGAAATTCCCTATCAAATTTGCAGCAACTGACCTGGATGGAAGGGTAAAAGCAGCAGGTTGTAGAATCATTAATCACTCAGGATCAGTATTGGGGGCAGAGTTAATTGCAATTTTAGAAGGTCTCAAGAAGTTCAGGTCTTACAACTTTGGAAAAATTAGAGTATGGTCGGACTCTAAGGACGCGGTAAGATCAATCTTGAAAAAGAAACTTTATTACGGTCCAGAAGGGTCGATTTTGGAAGAGATTCAAGAGGAATTAATTGATGGCTTAGTGCGAGACATCAACCATATTCCTAGAACCCGAAATATCATCGCCCATGAGATAGCAAAGTATGCATTTCACTCTACGTCACCTCAAGATTAGTTGGGAGTAGAAGTTTCTGGTTGGATTCAAAGCTTAGCCATGTAATTTCTCTTTATTATTGTTAGCAGGCTAAATCTCTTGCTGTCAAAAAAAAAAAGTGACATGTAACCAATAATAAGATGATAAAATATATTTGAGTGAGTATTACCACAATTCAAGCCCAATCACTTAATCCCCTTAGAAGTAGAATAATGACACAAATAGAAGAAAAAAACAACATAAAAAATGTTCTCTCAATTCCAAAATAATTTTCACATTTTTTTATATGGACGTCTCAACTCTTTTTTCACACAAAGAAAAAAATAACTCACACTTATAAAACTCATTAAAATACACTTTTATATTTTATTATTTAATTTTATATTTATATATATAAATATATATATATATATATATATATATATTTTAATATATGTGCAACCCAACCTATAAAAAAATGTTGGGCAGGAGGGGGAGTAATAATTAAATGCAAGACATAACCCAGAAATTTTCATTTCAGTGCTGTGATAAGAAGCAAAATTCTATCAATTTTTTTTGTCCTCTATCCCTAAATCTTGATATACCTTCTCGAATTCCCATAAAAAATACGTTGTCGTTCAAATACAAAAGTTTGTATGGAATGCAATCTTGATGTAAGTGATGTTGACATACAACTTGTTTCCACTGAAGCAAATTATCCTATCATTTATTCAACAAAAAATTCAAAAGTTAATTTCAATCTTCAACTCCAAAATAAAACAAACATTCCCACAAAATAATAAAGCTATTCAACACCAGCAGCACAAAAAAAAAAAAGCATAATCACATAAACGGTTAAAGAAAGGGGGATAAACATTTCATCCAACATCAGAAAGAAAAAAGCAGACAAATCGACCAAAAAATGGGGAATTTGAGGCAATCAGCTAGCGGATGTGGCCAATCTTGTTTTTCCCGTAGCGGAAAACTGCCTTTTTGGATGAGCGAGCTAGAGAGGAGAATTTAAAATTCTAATTCGGATGACTTTGTAGAATCTTAGACCTTGACGATTGTGAGTGGGGAAGTGCGTGCTTAACTATTTGAGATATGGGTTTCCCTGAAATCAGCTTGGAACATTATATATATATATATATATATATGTTGCTCAAGATTTAATGAAGCTGCCTGCAGGCTAGGAGACTTGCAAGATATAACCTTCAAAGTTCACAAATGTCCAATGTACGTTCCCACAACATAAAATAAAAGAACGGGTAGGAGATACTACTCTCAGTGAACAAGATTAATATATATATGCCTTATAATAATACCACGTGACTGGAAGCTGTTTGTGTTAGAAAAGTTAGTGCTATTGAAGAATTATCAGTTAGTGATTCCCATGTCATTCATTCACAAATTAACTTAATTGTAAATTGAGAATAAAGTAGTACCTTAATTTCATCCAATTTTACTTCAACAGTATAAGGAAGGAAGGTTTGAAGATACAATTTCTATAAACTGCATCACCGGTGTTCGCACAAGGATACTGTTGAAGTCTTTTTTTTAATATTATATACTCTCTCCGTCCCGCTATAAGTTGTTTGTTGCTTTTGGGCACACAAATTAAGGTATAAGTGATGTGTTGGAAAAAGTGAAAAAGTATAAGTGATGTGATGGAGAAAAGTGAAAAAGTAATGGAAATAGTGTAAAGAGTATTGAAAATAATAATAAATAAGTGAATAGTAATTTCCAAAAAAAGGTAAAAAAAATAATGAGCAACGTATAGTGGGATGGATGATGTTGGAGTAAACCAAAATTCTATGAATCAAGACTAGTCAAAGTTGTCTTTCAAAATTCTAGTCCAAGAGTCACATTGTTGTTTGAATTGTTATTTATTATCTATTAATTCTCATTTATCCTAGTAGTATAAATATGTGTACTTGGCATAACATTTGTAAGGCAAAAAAAAAAAAAATATCAAAACGTTTCTGAAATATATTGAAACAATTTGAAGCCTTCAAAAACTTTCAAAATCATTTTCATTCTTTTATTTTCTACAAACTGGCATCAGAGCCGGTTAACTAAAACGGCTAACAACAATCTTGTTTCTCTTGTTCCTAAGTTCAACGGTGAAAGGTTCGATTATTGGAGCAACCTAATGAGATTGTGTCTTGAATCCCAAGACTTATGGGGTGTGGTTGAAGAAGGTGTTGGTGCGCCGGAAGACGAGTCTCAACTCACCACAGCCCAACAAGATCTTTTGAAGAACAAAAGACAAAAAGGATAGGAAGGCTCTCTTTCAAATTTACCAAGCACTTGAAATTCCTGTCTATGAGAGAATTTCCAAGGTTGCAAATGCTCAAGAGGCTTGGAAAATATTAGATACAACATATTCCGGACAAGATCAAGTTGAAAAAGTTCGTCCACAATCGTTGCGGGCTGAATTCGAGAAGTTGGAGATAAAGGAAAATGAAAATATTTCAAAATACTTCACTCGCCTCTCTTCCATTACAAATCAAATGGCATCAAATGGAGAAATTGTACAGACTCAACGAGTGGTTGAAAAAGTTCTAAGAAGCTTGCCAAAAAAATTTGACCATATTGTGGTTGCAATTGAAGAATCACATGACCTTTCTTCAACGACTGTTGAAGGTTTGCAAGGAAGACTAGAAGCTCATGAACCTAGAATTCTGCAGAGAAATACTCATCCAAGCTCTTCTCATGATCAAGCCTTAAAATCTCAATTTACATCCATGAAAGGTCGAGGCTCATCTCGTGGACATAGCAAAGGTCGTGGTGGAAAGCAACACACTCAAGATAGGAGAAATGAAGAAGCCAAATGAGAGGAGAAATCTTCATTTCACAATTCTCAAAGGGGGAAAGGACGAAGCACTTTCAAAGGTAACAAACCTTACTTTGAGAGCAATTATTTACATAAACCTAGACCTAAAGAAAATGATTGTAGGGAAAAACATCCGGAAAAGAATCCCGTGGCTGGTTATATGCACCAAGAAAAATCAGAAACTTTGTTGATAGCTTCTGATGGAAATGTTGAGAACATATGGTACCTGGATAGTGGAGCAAGCAGACATATAACGGGTAATAAAAAATTGTTTTCTACTCTTGCGGAAACTAATAATGGGCAGGTTACCATTGCAGATGCTAAATCCTATAAAATTCAAGGAGTTGGTGAAATTGCTTTCAAAACGAATACCGAAAAAGTTGAGAAGATGTCGGAGGTACTTTACGTACCAGGTTTGAAAAGTAATCTTCTCAGTGTTGGCCATTTACTACGGAAAGGATTCGACTTCCAATTTGTTGGAAATATGTGCACCATGAAGAAGAAGAACCAACATGTTGCCAAGATTGTTTTGGGATCAAACAACTTATTTCCTATTAAACTCGATGTTGTCAATGTTACGTGTTTTGTTGCTACTTCTAATGATGAAGTTTCAAAGTTATGGCATGATAGGTACGGACATCTAAATTTCCGGAGTTTAAAGGAGTTGTCCACCAAAGGGATTGTCCAAGGATTGCCTAAAATTGAGGTGGTAAATAATGTGTGCAAAGAATGTCAATTGGGAAAGCAACATCGTGAATCATTCCTATCTAAATCGAAATGGCATTCATAATCACCTTTGGAGCTTGTCTACACTGACCATTGTGGACCGATGCAATTACCATCGCTTGGAGGTAGCAGGTATTTCTTGTTGTTTGTTGATGATTACACAAGAAAAATTTGGGTTTATTGTGTAAAAGAAAAATCGGATGCTTTCTCCTGCTTCAAAGAATTCAAATTTCAAGTTGAAAAATATTCTGGTCATCAAATAAAGAATTTGAGGAGTGATCGTGGAGGAGAATATATGTCTGCTCAATTCGAAGACTTTTGTCAAAATGATGGAATTCGGCATGAATTAACAGCCAGGTACTCACCTCAATAAAATGGAGTTACGGAGCGCAAAAATCGGACAATAATGAATATGGTGAGATGCATGTTGAAAAAGAAAAATATGCCAGCGTGTTTTTGGGCTGAAGTGGTATCTTGTGTTGTTTACTTGATCAACGGATCACCAACAAAGAGCTTGGAAGATACTACTCCAATTGAGGTTTGGTATGGTAAAAAACCAAATGTTTTTCACTTAAAAACTTTTGGTTGTCTTGCTTTTTCTCATATTCCAAATGCTTTGAGATCAAAACTTGATGATAAATCTGAGAAATGCATTTTCATTAGTTATAGCCAAACAACTAAAGCTTACAAGGTTTGCAATCCTGGAACAAAGAAAATTGTCATTAGCAAGGCTGTTTGCTTTGATGAGAATAGTTTCTACAATTTTTCAGATTCTTCAGGATTATCAGGTTGGCAAAACCTTAACCTTGAAGAAGAAGAACACGTGGAGGATGATGAACCAACTCAACCTGAAAATAATGGGGCTGGACCACAACAAAATTCACCTCCAACAGCTGAAAGAAGAACTAGATCATTGAGAGAGATCTATGATGCAACTTAAGAAGTAACCACAACAGATCATGTATACTTTTCATTCTTTGCGGGTGAAGATCCAATTACTTATGATAAAGCATCAAAAGATGAAAAGTGGGTTTGTGCAATGAAAGAGGAGATCAAGTCTATTGAGAAGAACGATACATGGGAGCTTATTTCATTGCCCTCACACAAATCTGCTATTGGAGTGTTTGCCAAAATCGTGATGATTTCCACGCAAGTGAACGTGGTCGTTGTTGTAGTGGCAAGTTAACCAAGTTAAATATCGAACACAGGGAAACGATGCGATATCAAGCAAGTATTGAGTGTCTACAAAAGGCTAATAGCTAGGAAAGCAAGAAAACCATCAAGGATTCTATCTACTATGGCAAAGCAAAGTAAATCCTAACTATCACCTCAAAGAAGTGAGCAAGTGTGAAGTGTACATGGAAGTAATCCTACTATGGTTCCTCTAGAATTCTATCCATCCTAGCATGCAAATGATCTCTTGGTGTATTAATCAAGCCAACTAGTATCTAGATCTCTCTACAACACAAGATAAGGCTATATTAGGTGTCTAGATCTCTCTACAACTCCTAACACTCCAATTAAGAGGTCTTATGCTAATATGCAATTCTCATTGATCATACAAGCCAAATATCAAACACTTGGTATGCATAAAGTTCTTAGAGCTCAATTCTCATTTCATTGCTGAAATATATAAGCCATACAATCCAATTGAACATCCCAAGCATTCATACAAATCATTAATAAGAGAACTAACACAACAAGATCACTAATTCAAGCATAGGATTAACAAGAGACTTAATTCACCATAGTATTCATACAACCATGCACAAGGGAATTAACTCATGGCTAATTGGAAATGAAAATCAACAATTAACAATCTAAACATCATGATTATGATTAAAACAAGAGAATTAAAGGAAATCTTACCATAAGTGGATGAATGGAAATACAAGCATCAAACCTTGAAAAGTTATCTCTAAATCCGGAATGAAAAATACAAAACTGAAACATAGAAACGTAGCTTGAATCGAGAGAAGAACGTAGGAACAAACAGATCGAAATTCTGACGGACGGATCAAAAGTTATGGAAGAAAGAAGATTGAATCTTACTAAGAACCCACTAAGTAACTACCTAATTCTCTCTCTAAACTAAACTAATCCGATTCAGAAGTCAAGATGAAATTTGGACGGCAATGGCAATTAAATTACTGATATTTACAGGCCACGTGAATTGGTTGCTAAAGTCTCCATGATTCACTATTTGGAGGCTTATATAAAGAGCCCCTTTAGCAACCCTTGAAGGCATCCCATTTTCCTTGTAATCCTTCTATCTTAGTCTAGTATCTCTCTTAGAAATATGAGTTCTTATTGTATTAGTATGAGTAGCTAAATATTTTACTAGAGTTAGGGATGAAGCTTTAGTAAAGTATTAGTAATGTTCTTGGTTATTCAATAAAGATTTTCAAAGTTTCAATCCTTTAGTCATTTGAAGAGTTTTTAAGAGAGATTTTGATGTGTCATTACTTTGATTTGTTGTAGACTTATTGGCACAACAAATGCTTAGTTTTACACATCAACTATTGATTTTATAAACTTGTTCGAAGGTCTAAAGGTACTTTTCAAAAGTATTATATGTGCTCAAAGTTATATCTTCCGATTGAAATCACTTGATTGTTAGATTTCGAATGAGTTATCAAAGATAACCAAGATCATAACTCTAGTATTTTTATCTAAAGTGGAATCCCGAAGCTCTAGTATTTTGTTACTTTATTGAAACCTCTCAACTAGATAATATCTTTTTCTTCCAAATCTCCCTGGGGTTCGACACTCGGTCTCCCGAGAAATTTTATTACTTGAAATCAACCTACACTTGGGTACGTAACTCTCAAGGAGCTATCAAATGCCTCAAATCATATCATGTGAAATCTTCATCTAATGTAGCCTCAAATAAGACCAAAGCCAAGTTCTAGAGTATAATGCACATGTGTGGAACTCACAACAAAGAATATCATCCGTTCAAGATTGAAACGGGCATAGATGGCTCAAAACTCACGGGTATAGGTGATCAAGACTCATATCATATCAAAAATGCTCATATCAACAAAGTATCAAGCATCACAAAATCAATCACAAACTAGACAAAACATGAATCAAAAGATAAGTCCACTACATCGACCTATACCATCAACACATCCACACAATCATAAACATATCACATGCCTCATAGCTCTCAACTAACAATATAATGGCAAAAATCAACAAACAAAACAAGGCACATGATAAGCATATGGTCCAAAACATCAAGAAAGCACTACAATTCATCAAAAAGTATAGCATTGCAAAGAGATTTATGAAACGAACACACCCCCCAAACTTTTTTGGACTAAGGGTCTAAAAATTTTGGCAAAGAGTGGAGAAAAGATCATGCAATGCTCAAGACAAAGCAAAATACAACAAGAATCAACAATTAAGCTCAACATAGCAAACTAAAATTCTAGCAACAAACCTAAAAAATGGAAACACATATGGGGATAAGTGTAAAGACTTACCTTGAGTTGGGATTAAGAATAGGAGAGTGTGAAAATGTCCTTCTTGGCCAAGTAGGAAGAGAAATCTCCTAAAGACATCCTTTCTAGAGCTCATAAATCACATCAATTATCATTGCAAATCAAAATTTGAAGAACGAACACACCCCCCCTAAACTATTTCGGATCAAGGATCCTAAAAGTTTGGCAAAGAGTGATGAAAATAAGATTTGCTATGAATCAATGAACCAATAATGCATCTATAAGCTCAACTACCAAGAAATCACCATATATACAAGAGACAACACCCCCAAACTAGGATAAATCACATGCACCAACCAAGATAAGAGACACACTACCTCATATGAAACAAATCAAAACAAATAACACTCTCTAAACTACAAAGCAAACAACAAAACAAGAAATATTTTTTTAAGGATGGGTTGCCTCCCATCTAGCGCTTGGATTTAACGTCCCCTAGCCGGACACACCAATGTTAGCTAAATGGCCAAGGATATTTGTCTTCCTTGCCATCCAACTCTAATCTCAAAGCTTCATAATCAAGGAAACATGTAGGATTTCTACCTCATACACCCGTTTTCCTTGTCAATTTATATTTGTAAGCACAAGGATTTTTCTCTTCATTTCTTCTCATCATACCAATCCACCCCCATCTCCTACTATTAAATAGATTCAAGAGGATTCGCAATTCAATCTTATTATCAATTATATCAAGAGGCAAGACAAACTCACAATGAACAACATTATCAAATAAAGCACAAATAGAAGAGTCCAAGGGTTTAGAAATGCTTATTTCAAGTGTAGGCTCCTCCTCCACTTCATTTTGTTGTTCTTCTCCATTTATGCTCATGTCCCATAGTGGACTTTCATCTTCCTCTTCTTGTTCTTTCTCCATTCCTCCTTTTGAATCTTCTCCTTCCTTATCCTCCACTTCTCATTCTTGATTCCTATCAATATATACAAAAGAAGTATCATATTCATTATCATCATAAAGAGGATTAATCTCATACTCAATATAATTGTAAAAAGGATTCATAAAGCTCTTAAAATCGGAGGTATCTTGAGCACAAGTAGGTTCAATAGACATTTGAGCTCCAATACAATCTACAATAGAAAGAAATTTAATCGTCTCATGATGATTATCATCTTCATCTTCCACATGCCCTTCTTCCACCATTCTTTCCACTTCCCCTTTTTCTTTATCATTACCCCCATCTTCCTCCTCATAATCGACTTGAATACTCAATTGCTCCAATTGGAACTCCAAATTCATGATTTGATTACTTTGAGACATGAACATTTCATCAAACTTCTTGTTTGTCTCCTCATAGTCCCTTTTCCATTCCATTCTCATTTCTATCGATTTCTTGAGGATTTGAGCTAACATATCTTCCACATAGCTTGAAGAATTGTCCTCTTGATGGAAAGTAATTGGAAGGTATGGAGTGTAGGAGCATGTATAATCATGATGAGAGTAGGAATCTTGATATCACATTTCGCAAATCTCATGGGCTTGTTAGGTCAATTGCCCTAATTGGAGCTCTAAGCTCTTGATTTGATCTCCTTGAGTTTTGACCATTTGATCAAACTTCACATTGGTCTCCTCAAAGCACCTTTCATACTCCCATTTGATTTCTTCGAGTTGATTGAGGATGTAGGCTAGAGTATCATTAGTATGACTTTGAGGAGTTTCATCATGATGGAGAGGCATAGAAGAGGGTAAAGTGTAGGAATGAGGATCTTTATAGGAGTAGGAATCTTGAGATGTATATGAGTTAGAAGGATAAGAAACTTCTTGTGGAGGTTGTGGAATTTGGGTTTGGTTCCATAACATCATCATCATGTACTTCATACACTCTTCTAACATGGAGAGTTTATCGAAAGTGGTGCAGGGTTTAAATAGAAAAAGTTGATAAAGGTATGGATTAGGAGAGGATATATGTTGTGGGGAATACGAGTATTGATTGTATTCGCCCATCTTCAATCAAGTGCACTCCTACAAAAATCAAGCAAGTATCAACACTCACCAAGAATAGTAACAATCAAACAACAAAAACAAAGAAAAGAAATGTAAACAAACATCAACTAGCTTGACAAAGAGACTGTTTCCCCGGCAACGGTGCCAAAAAGTTATTTGTCAAAATCGTGATGATTTCAACGCAAGTGAACGTGGTCGTTGTTGTCGTGGCAAGTTAACCAAGTTAAATATCGAACACAGGGAAACGATGCAATATCAAGCAAGTATTGAGTGTCTACAAAAGGCTAATAGCTAGGAAAGCAAGAAAACCATCAAGGATTCTATCTACTATGGCAAAGCAAAGTAAATCCTAACTATCACCTCAAAGAAGTGAGCAAGTGTGAAGTGTACATGGAAGTAATCCTACTATGGTTCCTCTAGAATCCTATCCATCCTAGCATTCAAAAGATCTCTTGGTGTATTAATCAAGCCAACTAGTATCTAGATCTCTCTACAACACAAGGTAAGGCTATATTAGATGTCTAGATCTCTCTACAACTCCTAACACTCCAATTAAGAGGTCTTAGGCTAATATGCAATTCTCATTGATCATACAAGCCAAATATCAAACACTTGGTATGCATAAAGTTCTTAGAGCTCAATTCTCATTTCATTGCTAAAACATATAAGCCATACAATCCAATTGAACATTCTAAGCATTCATACAAATCATTAATAAGAGAACTAACACAACAAGATCACTAATTCAAGCATAGGATTAACAAGAGACTTAATTCACCATAGTATTCATACAACCATGCACAAGGGAATTAGCCCATGGCTAATTGGAAATGAAAATCAACAATTAACAATCTAAACATCATGATTATGATTAAAACAAGAGAATTAAAGGAAATTTTACCATAAGTGGATGAATGGAAATACATGCATCAAACCTTGAAAAGCTATCTCTAAATCCGGAATGAGAAATACAAAATTGGACTGTAGAAATGTAGCTTGAATCGAGAGAAGAACGTAGGAACAAACGGATCAAAATTCCGACGGACGGATCAAAAGTTATGGAAAAAAGAAGATTGAATCTAACTATGAACCCACTAAGTAACTACCTAATTCTCTCTCTAAACTAATCTAAGAACTTTGAATAATGATCTCCCTCCTTGAGAATCTGATCCTTGAGGTATTTATAGTGCCCACAATGCTTAGTCCAAAGTGCCCTTCATAAAATGCGCAAAAATACGAAAATAGCCCTGAAATTTTTAAAATTTATCACTCCTGTCGCCCAAGAGCTGAGTGACTGAGCAGCTTGGTCGCGCGGATGCACTTTTGTCGCCCAAGACTTGGCCTTCTGTCGAGCAACGGTGGTCGCGCGCTTAGTCGCGCGACACCTGCTGTTCCAGGAATCCGGTCGCGCGCTGGCTGCCGTATGATGAAGGGGGTCCTGTCGAGCGAGGTACTTAGTGTTGGTTGATGCGCGACTTCCTCGTTTTTATCATATCTTGAGCTCTAGAACTCCGATTGACTCGATTCTTCTTTTGTTGTGACCCTCTCTTCAAGATCTTTGTCATGGAATATTAATTTCTTCATTTTGCTCAACTCCAAAATTCAGACTTTTTTCAATCTTGCTCGTTTCTTCCTCGTTTTGCTCGTTTTTGCCTACAATCACAACTTTCTAGCCAAAAAGGGCTAATAGCACAATTTATACCATATTAGGGTCAAATATGAACATAAGCGCATCAAAACCATATAGAAATGGATGCAAAAACATGCAATTATGACCCTAATCATGGAGTAAAGTGGGTATACAAGACTAAAACCAATCTTGATGGCTCCATCAACAAGCACAAAGCACGATTGGTTGCAAAGGGATACAAGCAAAAAGAAGGTGAAGACTTCAATGAGGTATTCGCTCCTGTTTCTAGACTTGATACGGTTCGATTGATAATTTCTCTTGCTGCTCAAAATGGTTGGAAATTGTTGCAAATGGATGTAAAATCAGCTTTCTTGAATGGCTTCCTTGAAGATGAAATTTATGTTGAGAAGTCTCTCGGATTCATAAAGAAAGGTGAAGAAGAAAAGGTGTACAAGCTACGAAAAGCATTATACGGGCTGAAGCAATCACCCCGTGCATGGTATGACCGAATTAATGTTTTTTTCTTAAAATGTGGTTTTGAAAGATGTCCATATGAGCACACTCTTGACATCAAAAGAAATTCCAAGGGAGGATTCATAATTGTGAGTCTTTATGAGGACGATCTCATTTTTACCGGAGATTATATGGAGATGTTATCTAAATTCAAAAACTCAATGATAAGTGAATTTGAGATGACTGACTTGGGAGAATTGCATCATTTTTTTGGGCATCAATGTGCAGCAATCAGAAGAAGGCATATCTATCTCACAAGAAAAATATGCAACACAATTGTTGGAGAAATTCAATATGAAAAATGCAAATCATGTCTCTACACCTTGTGTCACAGGTTTGAAGTTGAGTAAGGATGGTGAAGGAAAGCTGAAGGATCCAACTTTGTTTCGAAGCCTAGTTGGAAATTTGATGTATCTTACTGCTACGAGGCCCGACATCATGTATGGTGTTAGTTTGATTAGCAGGTTTATGGTGAAACCTTATTCAAACCATTGGGAAGCCGCTAACAGAATTCTGCGATACATCAAAGGAACCATTGATTTTGGTATTTTCTATGAAGCTCGTGTGCCCGTAAAACTTGTTGGATACACGGATAGTGATCTTGGTGGGAGCATTGACGATTCACGAAGCACTTCAGGCTATGCCTTTAACCTTGGAAGTGGAATCATATCTTGGTGTTCGAAGAAGCAACCTGTTGTGGCACTTTCTAACACCGAAGCGGAATACATCGCAGCATCTTTGGCTGGATGTCAAACTTTATGGCTTAGAGAAATTCTGGACAACTTGAAGTTCAAGCAAAAGGATCTTACAATTGTGTATTGTGACAACAGTTCTACTATTTCTGTCTCAAAGGATCCTGTTTTACATGGAAAAACGAAACATATTCGTATGCGATTCTATTTCCTAAGAGAACTTGTTCGAGAAGAGGAAATCAATCTTGAGTATTGTCAAAGTGAAGAACAGATTGCTGATATCTTCACAAAGCCCCTGGGAGGACAGCTTTTCTCAAAGAACGTTGTTGCATTGGGAGTTCGAAGGAATTTTGGTTTAGGGGAGACAATGTTGGAGTAAACCAAAATTTTATGAATCAAGACTAGTCAAAGTTGTCTTTCAAAATTCTAGTCCAAGAGTCACATTGTTGTTTGAATTGTTATTTATTATCTATTAATTCTCATGTTATCCTAGTAGTATAAATATGTGTACTTGGCATAACATTTGTAAGGCAAAAAAAAAATCAAAACGTTTCTGAAATATATTGAAACAATTTCAAGCCTTCAAAAACTTTCAAAATCATTTTCATTCTTCTATTTTCTACAACGAAAATAGCAAAATGAGCAACTTATAGTGGGACGGAGGGAGTATATATGTATGTACCAGCTATTGAAACAAAGTTTGAATCAGAGAAACGACGACTTAGTAGGTTAAATTTGATGCACCATTTGCAGTGGCAAGGTGTTTTTTCAATATTGACTAATTTAATGTTTTTTTATTAATTAAACCAGCTGCCGCTAAAAACACACTACTTAATTACTAAAACTTAACAAGACCATACATTTTATATGTTAATGTTTTCCTCATTATACTTGCATGCAATAAGAAACATTGATAAAGTCATGCTCAAGTTGAAACCAGTTAAATGTCTGAACACCAAATTAAACTTCTGAATATATGGAGACTTGGTGAACTAACTACTAACCACTAACATTTACCTATAAAAAAAAAAAAAAAACTTCTGGATATATAGAGATAAATGAATCCAATACAACTTATGTCCACATCCTCCTGGATGACATGCTGTCTAAGCTGCATTCTTGTATGGGCTTTGGACATGATCCGATTCTAGCTATATATGTGTCTCACTGCAATAGGAACTTCTTACAATGTTTAAATAAAGAAAAGAAAATTAGACAATTAAGTTTCCAATTCTAATACATCGATCAGGAAAACCCAAGTTATGATTCTCTTACTAGTTCAACATATATAAACTTTGTCTAAATCTGCATTATGCAACTTTGGGAATACATTTATCTTTCCATACGTTATGTATTAATATTTCTTTAGCATATCCATCTTCAGAAATGCAATGAATATTAGACAACAATATATATATTGAATTCAATTAATAAGGTTTGAGATCGGCATTAATAATGGATACATTAATATCTACAGTAATTCAACTTAATGATAAAATACCAACTGATTTGGCCAAACCATAAAAAAAGAATTAAAATACATGGAAAAAACACATGTTAGGCCCAGCTTCACACTTCATGATGCATGGAAAGAACATAAAGTAAAGGAGATCTACCCAGCGCAGCCTTTTATAATATTTCCCTCAATGGCTTCTCCAGCAATATGTATATATATATATATGTTACTCAACAAAGAACAAAAATAATTGTCAAGATAATGGATTGTTCAAAACAGAGAGAAATCTGAAAATAAACCGATACAAAAGCTGGAGGATCAGGTCAGACAATTACACACTAATTCTTCTTTTGCATATATATTCAATGCCATTATGACAAAGCACAAGTATTGATTAATTATTGATTCAAAACTTCCTTTAAAAGATATTGAGTTATCTAAAAAGTAGACAATTAGCATTCATTGCAGCATGCCAGCAATATATTAATAGCAGATACCAATTGTCTAATTAAGAATTATAATCAACATGGACAAGTATTGTTCTATTTCTAAATCAACTTCATTTGGGGATATTCATGGTATAGCCGCACCTGCTTTCACAATGCAAGTTATTATAGATAATACTTGGATAGAAATCAAACTCATCAGGGGAATAGCTTTATAAACTGTTCACCACTAAAATCTACCTCAGGAATTGGGCATGTTATTGTTACCGCTAGCTGCTGAAAAATGTGATATCATAATCTTATATCCCAATATCATTTTGCTTCTTTAAGATGCCAACAGAGACACTATTACTACTAACATCTTGTCTCGATAAGGGTAAAGGTGATTTTTTGTACAACATCACACTCCACATTTGTTTACTTCATTAGTAATGAAATTGTTGCTCACCTTCATAAAAGACAAAAACTTATATAAAACGTTTTACGGTGTGAAACATATCATATATATCGAAAATTCGCGGATCCATGGTCGGGTCGGGTCGAATTTGGGTAAGTTTCTCAAATTCTCGTGCAAGCACAATTTTCAAGTTTTCCGTTCCCAGATATGTTACTTTTTAGGCAAATGCATGTTACTTTAAGGCAAAATGTGTGTTACGATCAAACCAAATGTTGTCTTTTACATATATATCACTTGTTTTTGTAGAAATAACAGTTTTTTCATACAATGTAAGAGCAAAATGTGTGTTATTATAAGAAAAAATATTACCTTTTCATAAGTATATATTTATTTGTATATAAATAATTATTTTATTTTATAATAGCATATATTAAATAGTAAAAAATGTGTTATTACATGAATCAATAAATCTAGCCTTAAGAGATGATGATTAAATAAAAAAAACATATTCGTTTTTAAGAAAAATACATTTTATAAACTGGGGAGCATATGTGTTTCTAATAGAGCAAATGTGTGTTACAATCTTATAAAATGTTGTTATTTTGCATCTATTCATTTGTTTTATAGAATAAATAGCTTTTAACATAATATAAGAGAAAAATCATGTGTGTTACTATAAGAAAACATATTGGTTTTTTGTAAATATTTATTTATTTGTATAGAAATAATTATTTTTTTATATAATAACACATATAAAATAGTACAAAAGTGTGTTAATATATGAATCAATATACCTAGATTTAAAGGAATGATGGTTAAATTATAAAACACATATTTATTCTTATAACAGTACATTTTCTCTTACAGTAACACGTATTTATCCATATTGTAACACAAACTGGGGAGCAAATGTGTGTTACAATCTAATGAAATGTTATTCTTTATATATATATATTCATTTATTTTTGTCTAATAAATAATTTTTCATATAATATAAAAGCAAAATGTGTGTTACTATAAGATATTATTTTTCCATAAATATTAATAAAAAATAAATATCTCTGATAAAATAATATTTTTTTATAGTAGCATACATTTTTTATTAAATTGTATGAAAAAATATTATTTCTACAAAAGCAAATGAATATATGTAAAGAAAACAACATTTAATCTGATTGTAACACACATTTTGTCTATTAGTAACATGCATTTGTCAAATTGTAACATATCTAGGAGCGAAAGAATCTGAAATTATAGTTGCGAATTTTTAAAAAAAAATGACCACATCCGACCAGACCCGATTAAGGATCCGCAAATTTTTAATGTAGTTACACATGAATGTGCATCTTCATAAAAAGATAATCCGAGCACTTCGTAACTGTTGTGAGGAGCTATGCAAGAATGTCTAATTTTTGAAAGATGTGCTGGTGTATCCTTGTATAAAAGAGAAAACAATTGAATTGGTTGCGTCTGGATTGGAAATTGAGTTCAATATTACACTATAAAAATGAATAAGATATGATTACCAAGTGAATAACCTCAACCAACAATCTAAGCCGGAGGTTGCAAACTCTACAAAAGTATAGTAGTATATCGATAAGCAAAACCTAGTGCATAGTGCGATTAGTGTTGAATTTGATGGAGGTTTGATAAACAAACTGATCATCACCTGCCTCCGTTTAATTGAATGAATGAATAAATAGATCCTCTCCGTCCTTCAATGCTCTGTCGTCTGCTTTAGAAAATGGAAGAAGAATGACATTAGGGGGGAGACTGGAAGGGAAGAGAGAGGCAAGGGAAAGTCAGATTTGATGGCGGTTTGATAAACAAAAAGTACCTCGCCCGTCTCCTTGTGATTAGATGAATGAATAAGCAGGTCCTTTTCGACATTCAAGGCCTTGCCGTCTGCTTGAGGAAAGGGAACAAGAATGACATTAGTGGGGAGATACAGGGTTCAATGGTAAAAAATAAAATATGACAAGGGCAAAATTGAAAAAAAAAAAGATTAACATAAGTTAGCCGCTATTATAGGTAGTATAGATAAATGTCTTATTCTTAGACGCATCATGTGCATTGTGTAATTCAATTGCATTCTAAAATAAATATATCATTTATTACTTAAAATTCACGTGTATTATTATTGATTAAAAATACACTTAAAAGTAATAATATGTGTAACTTTTTAGTAGTATTTTATGTAACTTTTTAAAAATGTACTGAAGTTGCACAGTGCACTTGACGCACAAGAGACATACTCAAAATAAATTTGATATTAAACTTAAAGTTGTGTAGTAATATAGAGTTATACATTTAAAATGCAATAATTTTATGCAATATTTCTTAAGCTTAAAAAAAAGATCAGTGCTTAAAATTGGATCGTAGACACAATATTACTAGTTTGTTCATGTAGTATTACTGTTTAACATAATATTACTTTGGTAAAAATTCAATATTGTTAAGAAAAATATAAATTTTTTTGGAATTTTATGATAAACAAATAATGTTATTACTGTGACTAGCTAGAGTTTCATCGGCGAATTTTTCAAGTGTGTCTATGCTATTTGAATCTGAATATTTTTTTTGTTCCATATGGCTTTAAGGTGTTGTATCATGCAATATCATACGTGGTAAACAATATCATGTGGATAATGTAACATTAGAATGGTTGGCAAAATCTGAATGAAATAGAGTTTATGACTGATCCAAAGAAGAATGTGAGAGGATCCATCCGTACAACTACTTTGAAGTTTGCGTGCCATATTTTGATGCCAAAAGCCACCAATTTTCCATCCATTACACTGAAAAATGATTGTATGAAATGTTTGAGATTAATACTGCAAAAAATAATATATTAATAACGTTATAATGTTGGGACTAAAAGAGCATAAAAAAGGGCCAACAGGACTGTTGGTCCCAAAATGAGTCTGGATCAGTGTATGAGAGGAATATACTGATAACAATTTTTTCTTTCTAAGGAAATACTCCTTAGAATTCAGTTAGCTATAAACTGAGAGTGCTCACTGAGACTTAGTCCCTAAGACTGAAAGACTCAGGAACCAGATACGCTGAATCCTGAGATGTGCTCAGAGTGAGCTCAGTAAAGATAATCCACTTACTGACTGCTGAGAAGCTGATCAGTTGGATAGCTACCTAAACAAGTTTTTACGTGCGGAAGTGTGAGCCCTAGATTATACTCATTTTAAGTGTTTCTGAAAGTATTTTTAGCTTAGTTACTGAAAGAGTGGTTAAGGGACTGTGCTCAGTATTCAGGATCAGGAAGATTGATTCTTCCTGAGTTTCAAAACAATGTTGAATGATTTCCGGATCTAATGATATGGCAGTTAATAAATGCAGAGTAAGTAAATCAGCATATAGGAATTTTTACGTGGTTCAGAGACTCAAGCTCCTACATCCACAGCCTGATTTAACAAGAGCAATCCACTCTTAGGATTGATTCTTATTTTTATACGTACCAAGGTACACGAGCAGTCTCCTTCCTCTCTAAGGAATTCAATCCCTGGGTGGTTTTACAAGTCTCAGTCCTTCACACTTCACCAACTCACAAACTTGAGTGGTTTAGCTTTCAGTTTTCCAACTAAGGTGTGATAACCCTTACAAACAAATCTATGCTAATGATGGGTTATCAAGCTAAATACAGAAAAGAGTGTAGAGTGTTGAATGCTTGAATTCTTTGAGCACTTGAATCTTTGGTTATCTCGACTTCGAAATTTTTCGTAATCTTGTTTGGGTGCAAGGCCTTCTGTATTTATAGTGAAGATTTGTAATAGATCTGTTGGAGGAGATCAAAACAAATCTTCTTATTTTAGGTAGGTGGCAACCCAGGAGTAACATTTACTTTTCACCGTACTTATTTTGGTGAAAGTCTTCTAGCACCGTCTGCAGACTGGCATATTAAATGTGAAAGTCAGCTCCGTACACACGTGTCGTTGTCTCACTGGCTACTTTTCAAATGGCTAGTTGTTGACAAAACTTTATGCTTCATCGTATATCAATAATTCGGAGTCAGTTCTACTTTAACTTGGGTAAAATGATTGTCTTCATTGGAGTCTGACATAGGGATGACAATGGGGCGGGTTCAAACTCGAACCCACCACGAACTGGCCCCGTGCGGGCTAGGTAAAAACCCAGTCAAATAGGCTGCGGGGTGGGTTTGGACCCGTTTGACCTAAAATCCGTCGAGTCTGGGACGGGTCCTGGTATTAGGCGGACCCACCCCGACCCTACCCGCATATAATATATTAATATATATTAAATATATATAATTAAATGAATATATTATATTATGTATTTATAATTAAATATATGACAATTAGGTTATTAATTAATATATTCATTAAAATATTAAATTAGATATACTCATAAAGTCACGAATAGAAGTTGTACAAGGTTTCATTAATTGATTTTATCATTTTAATTCTCAATGAACAATATATGTATGATTTTAAATATTTAAATTCAATATGTTTAAACTTTAAATGGACTATTTCGTGTATTTATTATTTTTCAAATCATTCAAATGCATATTGATGTTATATTTCAAATTTAAGATATTTTTTGTAATGCATTTGATATGTATAATAAAAATAGGCGGGTCGGGGCAGGTAAAATGCGTTGGGTTCAAGGGGCGGGGCGGGGTAATTCCAACTATAAATTAAGGTGGGGCGGAATCGGTCCCGAGTCTAAAAAATTCCTATCGGGGCGATTACTCAGGTAACTTCCGCCTTCACTTAATAGGCACTGTCCTAAATGCGCTTAGAACACTCAGTAGATTACTATCAGTGGTTTTCTTCAGGATTGCTTCTTCTCAGCATTGATCTCCACAGGAACTTCTCTTCTCAAGATCTTCAGGATCTCAGCTTCAGGACGGTTACTTGAACTTAATCTTCATTGTGCATACTGTCCTCAGGAATGAATCTTACTGATTCGATCTTCAGGACGTCTCCTTCAAACTTCAGCCTTCAGGATGGTTCCCCCTAAACTAAGTATATGTGAACATAAACTAAGTTTAACTCTATCCTGAACTATTCCTGAATTCTATACAATCCTGAATTATGTACTTAGGCATTTCATCTTTTCAGAATTAAGGGCTTTGGGATCTGAATCAAAACAACTCAGTTAATATCCCAATAAGGACCAAAAGTATAACTTTCTTATGTAGTAATTATCTTTTTTCCATATAATAATAAATTTATGTTCCATATAATAATACAATCTTTTTCCATATAATCCATAAGTGCATTAACAAGAGAAGAAAAAGATATGAAATAAGTGGAGTTAACATAATGGAAAGAAGTGGTGGTACAAGTGAAGAAGGGAATCACGGAGTTTTTTGAAAAACATTTTAGTGCAACAACATGTCAAAGACCCTCACTGGAGCAGAACTTCACAGATAAAAGAATATCTGACTCTGAAAACTTAATGCTTACAACATAATTTTCTAAGAAAGAAGTGAAGGAATCTATTCAATCGTGTGACAGCTCGAAAGCCCGGGACCAAATGGTTTCAGCTTTGACTTCTTAAAGGAGTACTGGGATCTATTTAAATCAGATTTCATGAAACTCATGGAAGATTTTTATAAGACTGAAAAACTTGTGAGAAGTATCAACTCTTCATTTATAGTTCTCATCCCCAAAAAAGAAGATATTGTAGACTTGAATGACTACAATCCTATCTCCCTTATTGGGAGAGCATCTACAAGATCATTTAAAAAAATTTGGCTAAGAGGCTGAGTAGAGTCATGGAATCAATAATTTCAGAGCGACAGAGCGCCTTCATTGGTGGGAGGCAAATACAGGACAATATCGTGGTTTTAAATTAAGTCATAGAGGATGCAAAGAAAGCAAAGAATGAATGCCTCTTATTCAAAATTGATTTTGCAAAAGCTTACGATTCTATTGATTGGGGTTATTTAAAAGCACTTTTGGAACTGTTCAATTTTGTACCAAGATGGATAGTGTGGGTCATGGAATGTGTTATGACTACTCATGCGTCAGTTTCGGTGAATAGGAGTCCATCTGGTGAATTTCATTTGGAACATGGATTGAGGCAAGGAGATCCCCTATCCCAATTTCTATTTCTACTAGTGGCTGAAGGTTTCTGTATCATGCTAAAGAAGGCAGTGGACAGAGGTTTGTTTATTTCTGCAGAGTAGAGAATGATAAGGTTGTCATCTCGCATTTACAATATGCAGATGACCCATTCTTTATTGGGAATACTTCTGCGGAGGATATCCTATTTATCAGGCATTTCTTGCTAAATCTAGAGATGATATCGGGTCTTACAATAAACCATGGAAAATGTTGTATTTATGGGTGAATATTGATGATTCGTTGTTGGACTCTTATGCGTGTTATTTGGGCTGTCAAAAAGGGAGTATTCATTTTAATTGTTTTGGGTAATGGATGGAAGTATGCATAGAAAAGCATCATAGTGGAGATATGTTGTTCAAAAGGTAAAAAAATCATTTGAGGAAATGGGAAGATATTAAATTCTCTGTTGGGGAAGAATTGTTTTGATAAATTTGGTTTTCTCTTCTACCCATGTGTACCTTTTATCTATTTACCCTGCTCCCATAAATGCCTTGAGTGGAATTATCAAGCTACAAAGAAATTTTTAGGGGGGGGGGGGAGGGGGGGACAGCGAGAGTGATTAAAAAAATACCTTGGATTAAATAGGAAACCATTTGTAATCCAAAACCATGAGGGGGTCTTGAGGTAAAAGAATTGGAGTGTTTTAACAATGCACTTTTAGAAAAGTGGATGTGGAGATTTAATATTGAACAATCTAGTTTTTTGGCAAGAGTAATCAAGTTTAGATTGAATGACAAGTGAGGGTTGGATTGGGTAATATTGATTCAAATAGTGGAGGAGTACCAAATGGTTGGTGGAGTGAGGTGTTAAAAGCTTATAGGGATAGACATGAGGAATGGTTCTATTCGGGTATGGAGAAAGTAATGGGAGATGGTAGTGATACTAGCTGTTGATAGAATTTGCTAATCGATGTTTGTTTATGTGGCTTTACAACGAATTAATTCTACCAAACAATAATCTTATGATTTTATGTTCTTGGGGAGGGAGTGTAGAGAGTTTAGAGAGAGAAATATTGTAATGGGCACTGTATTGATTTTCAGAATTGTGTGAATAGTACAAGAGAGGTCTTATTTATAGGTGTGTGAGTGTGAGACGGCACCTTACGAGCCTATGTGGCTTCCGATGTTGACGAGGGTTCCTTACCCTCGCCTTGGTCTCTCACACTGCTTCCTTTATCATGCCTCGTCCTACTACTATGCCTTAGACTGGATGGGCCTCATTAAAAACCTCACCGTAAACCACCCTTGTGGATAAACCGGACGGAGGGAAAAAGAGCGCACCATCGGGGTCCTATTTGACTAATAGGCGAGCTCGTCAGCGAGCTCGGAGATGGGCTATAGTGGTTTGGGCGAGCTCCAGTGCCTTGTGTGGCTTACGGACGTTATGCGATGATGGAACTCGACGAGGCCTTCCTGGGGATACAAGGCGAGCTCTGGGCGAGCTCCAGGATGACAGAGATGACCCCTTCTGGGCGAGCTACGCAGGTGAGTCACCTCCATGTGGGCGAGCTCCGCACCTTTAAGGATCTGGGTGGGTCCTGACGACCTACCAAACCTTGGCGATTATTCATATACGAATGGTACTAGTTCGCCAGTCCAACATTTGCCCCCCAGCTCGCATGTGTCATGACCTCGTCAAATGTGCAGGCGAGCTGGAGAACTTGAAGTTCGGCGAACTGTCCCTGGGCGACTGCCGAGCTAGCAGGCGAGCTTGGTGAAGGCGGTTATTCTTGGTCATCGTGGTGCGGGAATCCAAGGGTCATGCACGCCTTTTGAGACCTCGGTTCCCGCCCACCATCATATCATCTTTCAAATTTCTTGCAAACAGGTCCCTGTACTTTGTGAATATCGCACCTCTCCCCGACGTCTATAAATAGGGGGAAATGGATTCGTTTCCTCACTTCTAGCATTTCGAATTCTCAGAGCTTTCCCAACGACCGATTTTTCTTGTGCTCGACGGATTTTCGAAGGCTCTTCAAGGTAGGATTCGATTTCTTTTCCCTTCTCTTCTATCTTTTATTTGATTTTTCTGTTGTTTCTTTGGGATTACGAGATTTTGGACCGTGGGTTGCACAGAGAAACTTTGCATTTCCCTGACTTTTGGACTATTAGATTTTGGACTAAGAAACTCTTGAACTTCCCTGAGACCATGTCGACACATTCCTCGAGTAGGACTCTTTCGGACCGGAATCCTGATAAATGGCCAATAATTAAGGATGAGCCACTTCGGGTTTCGTATGTAGAGATCGGCTCCAGCTCCGATGCGATCTCGGCAGCTCGCCAGGTCACCGACGAGCTACGTAGCGATCCGGAGGAATGAGCCTCCAGTTCTGTATACCGCGAAGTGTGGGAGGAAGGTGGCGAGGTCGCCCAAGAAGAAAGAGTTGCCAGTGGCAACGAAGGGCCCGAGGAGGTTGAGGAGGGCGCTGCCGAGGTCGGTGAGGAGGGTGGCGAGCTGGAGGAGGTCACGCTCGAATGGTTCCGCCGCATCGGTTTTCCGGAACCTCAGCTGGTTGAGTACCAGGTCCCCGCCCAGGTGGCTCACCCATTCGATTGGAATGAGTACGTCGCCGAGTACGCGGCGAGCTTTCCCTGCCCGAATCGGGCACCTCGCGCCGACCCCGCCGACCTGGAAGAAGTCGTCCCTTCTGAGTACAAGGCTGGAGAGGTGGTGAGCCTTATTGACGAATGCGACCTGCCTATTATACGCAGGGAGTATCGCATCCCACTTTATATTTTTATGTATGCCCCGATGAAGGATGAGCGGGCCGACGCACCTCCTGAGGGGATGACCGCTTTGAACGTAGATGTCTTGAGGGCCGGGCTTACTTTGCCGCTGCATCCGTTCGTTGGCCAATATCTTGCTGACAATAATCTGGCCATCACCCAGCTCACACCGAATGCATGGAGCAACCTCCTCGCCGCCCTGTCTGTTTTCGGGTTGGAGGGTTATGAGAACGCGACGACCTCGGCGGACCTGGGCGAGCTCTTCGCTGTGACCAAGCGGGCGCATGATGGCGCGGGGTATTATTACCTGAAAGCTCATCCAGGGAGAAATTTCTTGGGGACTTGCCCAATAAAGTCCGTGAATGGAAGAAGCAGTTTTTCTTCGTAGGCGGCGACTGGCGAGCCTCCAACACGTATCATGGACGGGGTGATCGTATTCCCACTCCAGAGGGATATGGGGAAGCCAGCAGTAGGTCGCCTATTTCGGTGTGCGTGGGTTGAATTAGATATACTAATTCTAATTTTCTTTCCTTTTGCAGTTCTGAAGCAACACAAATCCAGTCGGGGCAGGACTAGAGTGTCGGAGCAGTTCGACGTGGTGCGCGCCATCTGCTGTTTGAGAAGCGAGACAGACAGGTCGCCCATTTGTGCGCGCACCATTGCCTGCGGCTCGCTGGGCTCCTTACACTACCGCACCACCTTGACATCCAAGGTCTCGAGCTCCCAGGTCCAACTCTTTGCAGCTCGCCCATCATGCTGATATTTGTAATATTTGTGCAGGTGGTAGCTTCGTTGCCATCCCGATCGCCGAGGTCCCCGAGGCCTATCAACTCGTGAAAGAGCGATTCGAGATGGGCCCACCTCGCCCCAACAGACTTGCCCCACCGTCTGTGCTCGCGCTGAAGGCGAGCAAGAAGGCAGAGCTCGCCTCCAAAAAGGGCGAGGCAGGTGGGTCGGGAGCCCAAAAGGAGAAAGCCAAGGCTCCTGAAAGTCCAAGGCATCGGAGGTCGCCCGGGCCGGGCGAGGTGGAGGACGAGTTGTTGCCCCCTCCGAGCGAGGTCGAGGAAAGAGGGGGGCCCAAGGTGGTGGTGGATCCAGAGCTGGCGAGGAGGATCCCCCAGCTCGCAAGAGAACGAGATACACCGACCTGGTTGACGAGGAGTCCGACCGGGCTGAGAGGACCTCGGCGAGGTCAGGACAGGGGGGCTCTGTCCAATCCACCACCCCGCTGGCGGCCACGCCCATTCGGAGTTCGCCCCCTTCGCCTTCTCCATTCGGGGTGCAAACCACCGACGACACGCTACTGGGTTGGGATCCCGACCGAGCTCAGTTTTCATCTGTTTTTCTATCCTTTTCAATCTGTTTTTTTTCAATCCTTTATTTTTTTCTATCCCGACCGAGTTCGCCCCCTTCGCCTTTTCAATCCTTTATTTTTGTAACAGTTTTCATCTGTTTCGATCTCGCAGTTATGCTCCAATCACCTTCCCGAACAGCCACGAGGTTCTGCATGCCTTTGAGCGATCTCGCTCTCTCACTTCGATGCAGAATCTCCCTCCGGGCATAGCCCGGGATACTGTGAGCGAGATGCCTAGGCGTTGGACGACCCCGTTGGTGGCGGGTATCAACAGTCAGGACCTGAGGGAGAACCTCCTTCTCTCGGGCCACTATGCGAGTAGATTGGTGCTCACCAATCAAAAGGCCCTCGAGCAGGTTGCCGAGTTGGAGGCGGGTCGCTCCGACAGGAACAGGCCGATGCTGGCGTTGGCGGACTCTGCCGACAAAGCGAAAAAATAGGCACAGCTCGCCGAGGAACGGGCCGAGGCATCGCTGGCCGCCGAGCAAAGGGCCCTCCAGCAGCTTGAGACCGTCCAACACCGGCTCGCCCGACTCGAGCAGAAGACGGAGGCAAGGATAAGGGCAAAGGAAGAGGAGCTCGCCGCCCAGCTCGCCCAGGAGGTCGGCAGCCACGGGATCACGAAGAAAGACCTCGCACTGCAGCGGGGTCTGGTGAAGAGCTCCAACACCGAATGCGAGAGGCTAAGGGGCGAGCTAGAGGCGAATGCGAATGAGATCGCCGAGCTGCGGAGTGTTGCTTTCTCCTCGCCGGACCTGGCGGCCGTAAAGGCCGAGGCCTCTGACAGTGGATGCGTCCAATGTTATGCTGAGGTTCTGCGGACTCTCTGGTGGGCCCGAGCTCATAGGGACGACGAGGTGGAGGCAGTCGTGGGTGAATTTAAGGCATGCCTGGACCGAGTTCCCTTCCCCGATGGCGCCGAGCTGGATATCGGCGACCTACCTGAGCTCGACTTTCCTCTTGACTTTGTACCGGACCACTTTCGAATTATCAAGACAGTCGAGGTGCCGGAGCTGAACCTTGGAGAGGCAGAAGAGGTCGCTCGCAAGGGAGATCGCGTTCCCCTCACTGTGGAGCAACTGCAGGAGGCCTGTGGGGACGCTATGCTAAACCTGGGCGAGTTTGATGCCAGCGGGCTGACTGGTAATATCACTTCCGAGGCTGAACTCGCCATTCCAGCTTCCCAAGTCGCCGCTGATGTGCCTACTGCCGCCTCCGAGATGCCTTCCGATGTCCCCGCTGCTCCGGGGATTTAGGAATTTTCCTTGCTTTCGTAGATTAGCTTTTTTAATTTCCAACTTGTAGTAGGTCGCCGGGTTGTGGAGCTCGCCCAGAAGGAGCTCCATTTTTGTAGCTTTACTTTTATTTCAAGTAGATTCAGCTCGCCGGGCACATGCAGCTCACCCAGAAGGAGCTTTTTGTAGTTCAAAGACGGCCAGCTGGTCGGCCTTTGTGGCCAACACTTTTACTCATACTTAGGATTTTTTCAAGTATATTTTTTACTTGAAAATTTCTTAAGTATCTTTTGAATATAAGTCGAGCATTTTTTGTCCAACTCTTTTCCTTTATGTATTTGCGCTTTTACGTTATAATTTCGTAAATAACTCATTTTTGTTTATTTTTCTGGTACATAATTGTTCGTCTTATTCTACTTTGAGAAGCGAATTATTCGTTTTACGTCACTTACGACTACGAATTGTACCTCTGTTTTGAGAGTGCGTATTCGTCGTCTTACGCCACTTAAGGCTGCGAATCGTTCGTCTTAGACCACTTAGGGCGGCGAACTGCACTTCGATTGATTCACGTTGGGCCATTGGGTTTCATGAACCTTGCCTTAGACGTTTCTTCGTCTTTTTCGTGAATTTTTCTAACTTGTGGCAGTAGGTGCTTAGCAACCTTTTAAGAAGGGTACCTTCGCGACCTTGGGCACTTTGGCCTTTGCCCTCGAGCTATTTGATTATAACGTTTGGGACCTTGGTCCTTGCGCATTGAGGATTTTTGAGCATGTGGACGAGCTAGGTTTGGCGAGCTACCAGGAGCAGTGGGCGACCTGGTGCAGCTCGCCTAGTTGGAGAGCTGCACAGGTCCAAACACTTGGGAATTTTTCTGAATTTTTTCTGACTTTTCATAGCGGTGTAATTTACATCGGTTGCCATCGACATTTCCGATGCAAACCTTCGACTAGTCTATTACAGGATTCTAGTCTATTGGTAGAACTTTTTTAGATTTGTCGAGCTCCAGGTGTATGACGAAGCTTTGCCTTCTGCGTCTTCTAGATCATAGGTACCGTTCGGCCAGGCTGCGGTGACCCGGAATGGTCCTTCCCAGTTTGAACCGAAAACACCTGGTGAGGCCATCAATTTCTTTTTTAACACCAGGTCTCCGACCTTGAACTTTCGGTCTCGGACCTTAGAGTTGTAATATTTTTCCGCTCTGCGCTTGTAGGTGGCGTTTTTCATTTCTGACGAAGCTCTGGTCTCTTCGATCAGATCTATTTCTACTGCCAAGGCTTCATCATTCTTTTCTTCATCATACCCCACCACCTTCCAAGTCTTGTTCTGGACTTCTACCGGGACTACGGCTTCAGTCCCGAAGGCTAGGGCAAACGGGGTCTCCCCGGTGCTGGCCCTATAGGAAGTTCTATAAGACCATAGGACCTCCGGGAGTTCGTCTACCCAGTTTCCTTTCTTCTCTTCGAGGCGGAGCTTCAATATGTGTTTCAGGATCTTGTTCACCGCCTCGACCTGGCCGTTCGACTGGGGGTGATATGGAGTTGAGTAGTGCTTTTTCATGTTCCATGAGCTGCAGAAGTCCCTCAACTTCTGTCTGTCGAACTGCCTTCCATTATCAGTGATGACCGACTGCGGGAGTCCAAACCTGCAAATCAGGTTTTTCCAAATGAAGCCGATCATCCTTTCTTGGGTTATGGTTGTAAGAGCTTCGGCCTCAGCCCACTTAGTGTAGTAGTCTACTGCTACGACAACAAACTTTACACCGCCTCTACCAGGTGGAAATGGGCCGATCAAGTCGATACCCCATTTCGCTAAAGGCCATGGGCTGAAAACTGACTTAAGCTGGTTGGCTGGGGAGTGGATGTTAGGTGCGCAAAGTTGGCACTTTCGACACCTTCGAGCGAAACTGATGGCATCTTTGCGAAGAGTGGGCCAGTAGTAGCCCTGTCTGATCGTCTTATATGCCAATGCCTGCCCCCCAGCGTGACTCCCACAAATCCCTTCGTGAATTTCTTCTAACACTTCGGACCCCTGCTTCCTAGTTAGGCATTTGAGTAGGGGTAGAGAGAATCCACGTTTGTAGAGTTGGCCGTCCAGCAGTGTATATCTGGCAGCTTGCTTTACTAACCGGCTAGCTTCCCAGGTGTCCACGGTAGTTGTTCCGTCTGTTAGGTATTTTTGGATTGGAGTGCACCAATCTTCACCACCTTCACTGTCCTCCTGCCCCCCGCTCGAGGTTTGATTTATCTTGTAATCGGACATCGAGGGGTTTTTTAGTGTGGTGATCACAACCTCCGTGAATTCGGCTACGCCGTTGCTAGTAGCTAGCCGGGCTAGAGCATGTGTGTTCTCTAGCCGCGGTATCTGATTGATGTAAACTTGTGTAAACATCGAGATCAGATGCGTGGCTATTTTCTGGTAGGTCATCATCTGCTGGTCTTTTGCCTCATATTCCCCCCGGACTTGGGATATTATTAGCTGGGAATCTCCGAAAACTTGAAGATTGGTTGCCCCCACAGCTAATGATAGCCTAAGTCCTGCTATCAACGCTTCATACTCCGCCTCATTATTGGTTGCTCGAAAGTCGAACTGAATTGCGGAGGTGAAGACTTGTCTGTCTGGGCTGATCAGGACCACGCCGGCGCCTGCTGCCATGCTAGTTGATGATCCGTCCACGTAGAGATGCCACGGAGCTATACGCCCCCTCGTCGGATCTTGTGGGAAAGTTAGCTCGACGATGAAGTCGGCAAGTGCTTGTCCCTTGATCGCTGTTCGGGGTGCGTAGGTTATACCGTATTGGCTGATCTCCAGTGACCATTTCAGCAGGCGTTCAGCAGTGTCTGGGCGCTGTAGTATTTGACGCAGTGGGAACGTTGTCAGCACCTCTACTGGATGGTCAAAGAAGTAAGGCCTCAATTTTCTAACACTCATCACCAGTGCATAAGCCAGCTTCTCTGTTGGGGTGTACCGCAACTCAGCTTAATTTAAGACTTGGCTCACGTAGTACACTGGTAGGTGTGTTTTCGCCTCTTCTCGGACCAGGACGGAGCTGATGGCCACCTCCGACGTGGCTAGGTACAGATACAGCTTCTCTCCAGGTATTGGCTTCGACAGAACCTGTGTATCCGCCAGGTATGTTTTGATGTCCTCAAAGGCTCGTTGGCATTCACTTGTCCAAACGAAGTGGTTTTTGAGGTGGAGCTTGTTGGCTTTGGCCGCCTCTTTGTACCTCTGTGTGTTTGCTTTAATTGCCTCGAAAAATGGACGATTTCGGTCGCCGGACCTGGAGATGAATCTGTTCAGGGCTGCCATGCACCCAGTCAGTCTTTGAATTTTTTGGACGGAATCGGGTGTCCCCATCTCGATTATGCATTGGACCTGTGTTGGGTTGACCTCAATTCCCCGCTGGCTAACTAGGTGCCCCAGGAACTTCCCAGAGTGTACGCCGAAGCTGGTCTTTTTGGGGTTCAACTTCATGTTGTAGTGGCGCAGTATGTCGAAGGTCTGTTTCAGGTGGTCCAGGTGGTCCTCCTTTCTCAAACTCTTGACAACTATGTCATCCACGTACACCTCCATGGATTCGCCAATGTGTTGGTCAAACATTTTGTTCACCAATCTTTGGTAGGTAGCTCCGGCGTTGATGAGTCCGAACGGCATCCTTTCCCAGCAATACATGTTCTTGTTAGTGTAGAACGCCGTGTGTTCCTGGTCATCTGGGTGTAGAGCTATCTGGTGATAGCCCGCAAAAGCATCCATGAATGTCATCATCTCATGGCCTGCAGTACTGTCCACCAGCTGGTCAATGTGAGGTAATGGGAAGTTGTCCTTCGGGCATGCTTTGTTCAGGTCCGTGAAGTCAATGCAGAGTCTCCACGTCCCATTGTGTTTCTTCACCAGGACGGGGTTCGCGACCCACTGCGGACACAGAGCTTCCTTGATGAGTTTGTTGTCTAACAACTTCTCCACCTCAACTGTTAGAGCTGCGTACTTGTCTGGTCCATACTTCCTTCGCTTACGGGTCTCCTCGTCGGATCTATGTTAAGTCTGTGGCAAGCATGTTCCAACGGGATCCCCGTCATGTCTTCGTGGGACCAGGCAAACACGTCTAGGTTGGTCATTAAGAACAGCTCCATCCTCGACCGGTACGGTTCAGGTAACTCAGAACCGATGAAAAGTTCTAAGTCCCTTTCCTGGTCCACCGGGAGTGCCGTCAACTCTTCCATGGGGGTGGCTTTTCTCTTTTGACTTTTCCACCTCGGGTCGCTGATGAACTCGTCCCACTCCCTTTGTGACATTCGCGCAGGCTAGTGGCCTATGCGCGGTTCGAGGTCATTGGGTTGGCTCTCAGCTTGGGCGAGCTCATCAGCTGTGAACACCTTCGGTGGTCTGTCAGCTTGGGATGGTGTGGTGACTTGGGGAGTTGGGTCAACGTCCATTGGTGTTGGTTCTTGACCTCCCGCAGGTCCCCTACCTTGGGCCTCATCAGCTACCTCCATGGGAGTAGGCTGCTGCCCCTGCACAGGTACCGACCCCTGCGCAGGTCTCAACACTTGGGTTTCTTCCAAGTCCTCCATTGGTGTCGGTTGTGTGTCTTACACAGGTCCAGTGCCTTGGTTGATTTCTGACAAATCACCTACCTCCATCATCTCAGTTTCGACCGAGATGACGTCTAGGATGTTTGGCTCGTCTGCAGGAATCTGTACGTCCTCTTCGAGGATGTGGACTTGTGTAACAGACTTCTTGACCCGGCCATCTTTGATTTGGAGTAAACACTCTCGGGCCTTTTTCTGGTCACCATTTATAGTTCCGGCACCTTTTGGAGTTGGGAATTTTAAACAGTAGTAGTAGGTCGAACACGCCGCTTTGAATTCATTAATAAACGGGCGGCCAAGGAACCCGTTGTAGGAGGACTGCTGGTCGACAACTAGGAAATCTATGAGCCTAGTCAGTCTCCTTTCGGGGTCCTCAGCCGATACAAGCTGGACGCTCAACCTAACACTACCTAGAAGACAGTTACAGCTTCTCCGAACCCCACTATCCTAGCATTGCTAGGTTCCAGATACAACTCAAAATCACCTAAGGCATCCAAGGTGGATTTGAAGAGAATGTTGGTGAATGCGCCGGTGTCCACAAGTAGCCTGTGAACTCAGACGTTCATGATGTTGGCGGTTATCACCAACGAGTCATTGTGGGGCATCAGTACCCCCTCCAGGTCCGCTGAAGAAAATGTCAGCTCGTCAGCAAGCTGTGAGATGGACCTGGGGCCGGAGCTACCTTCCTGGACTTGGTTTATGGCCCGGATTTTGGCCTTCCTCTTTCTCCTGGATATGGAGGATCCCCCGTCCTGGAGACCTCCTGCAGCTCCGATCTCCTCCTTAAGAACCAAGAGTTCCCAAGTAGGCTCCATGTTTTGCTGAGGTTGGGGAGGTGCCCTCCGTCTGTGATGGGGACCAAGGTTGGTCTGCTTCCTCCTCCTCGTCATCGGAGGTAGCCCTCCTCTCGAACCTCAGTCTCTTAGCTGGGGCCTTCTTCACGAACTCGGCCAATTTCCCCTCCTCGTAAAATTTCCAGAGTTGCTTGAGGAGGTCTCGGCACTCGCTGGTGAAGTGGCCAATGGCCTGATGGTAGGCACAGAATTTGTTGGGATTGAGCTTCGTGCGGTCCTGGCAGAGTCGCCTCGGCTCTTCCAGCATGGCCTTGCCTTTGACAGCAGTGAAGACGTGGTCGACGGAGACAGTGAGGACCTGGTTGAGCTTTTCTTTGAGCTCATCTCCCTCGCCAAAGGCTTTTAAGTTCCGGGGAGCTTTGTAGGCGCCCCCGGACTTCTTCCCGTGGGGCTTCCTTTCTTCGTGGGCACCAACTTCTTTCAGTAGTGCCTCCTGCATAGCCGTGAACACCCCCGCCTTGTGACGGAATTCGCTGTAAGTGTTGGGACATGCGAGGTGCATCTCCTTCCAGAGGTCGGTACCCCTCCTGAGTCCGGCCATCGCTGCGATGACCTTGGTGTCTTCGCTCACCGGCTCGCCTTCCAGCAGGATTTTGTCGAACCTTTCCAGGTACTGCTGGTCGGTCTCGCTCTCGCCTTGGTGGATGTTGGCGAGTTGTTGTTTCTGGGTAAGGTAGGATCCAAACCCAGAGAAGTGGGCCAGGAACTCCCATGAGAGTTGGCCAAATGAGCAGATTGACCCCGGGGCGAGTGAAGAGAACCATCGGTGAGCTCGATCCCCTAGGGTCAGCGAAAAGTTCCGGCACTGGGTGGAGTCAGTGGCGCCGACCGAAATCATGAAGTCCGCGTACTTGGCCAAGTGGACTTTCGGGTCCGATTCGCCTTCGTATGCGGACATCACCGGGAATTGAATTTTCTTCTGGACCGGTGCGCGGAGGATGGCAGGTGCCAATGGAGAGGTGGGGAGAGCCGTGGCGTCAGGTCCGCCAGACTTGGCTGCTACTTGTGCTTATAGCATTTCAACGGCCTTTTTCAGTAAGGCCAGCTCATCGTCTCGGGTCACCTCCGGCGGAGGGTGCTCAAAGGTCGTGCGTCTCGCAGACGCAAGTCCCCAAGGTGCCTCACTCTGGGGTGACCTCTCAGTGGCGAGCTGGAATTGGCGTCCACCGTGGGGGCCTAGTCGGTCAGTGGCGGGTCTCCTCAGCCTTTCGGGGGCTGATCTGCGTGGCTGCTGATCGGAGTCCCCATGGGACGCAGTTGGGGCCGCCGTACGCTCATTCTCTTCGTATCTTGGGCCCAGGCGGCCTTGGAGGACTTCCCTCCTTTGTGATTGTGACTGGTGGGTGCCAGATGCCCCGGTGTAGGCGGACTCCCTTCCAGTGTAGGGAGCAGGACCCTCCTCCACAATTTTGGCCTTGCCGGTTCTCTCCCTGCGCTGGCGAGCCTGTGTCGAGCTCGCCTCCTGCTCGGTGGGGAGTACGCTGTAGTCCCCTCTGGTTTGGGTGCCCTGAGTGGGCCTGGTCTGCTCCCGGGTTTCGGTGGCTGGAGCTCGCCTGGGTACTAGGGCGAGCTCGTCCTGCTGTCGCTGCTGCAACCTTTGTAAGGTCGCGATGGTGCATTGGAGCTCGTCAGGATTGCTGACCAGGTCCCTCAGAGCGGGGGCCAAGTCCTCCTGGGTCACCGCAACTCGCGGAGGTCGCTGAGCTGTGGTGCTCTTTTGGGGAGGTGGTTGTGAGGTCTCTACCACCTGGCGTGAGGTCTCCACCTCGGCCTGGTTTTGATCACCCCCTTTAGACCTTCCCGCAGCGGCGGAGGCCTGTCCCTTGGCGGCTCGAGTGTTAGCCTTTTTTGGGTTTCGGAGGGGGTAGCTTGCTGCAGGTCGCCGAGATGGAGGGAGGTCGCTGGAGTGGTGGAGGTCGCCGGTGCGGTGGTTGTCCAGCTTAGGTGGAGCCGTGCAAGTTCTCGTCTAGCCTCACGTGTTGACGAATTATTCGAGATTCGGTTTATTCGTGTGCACGCGCGCATTTGAAAACTTGTTCCGGGCAGATCTCGTGAAATCCGAAAACTTGGGCTTTTGTCCGGAAATCTGGGTTCTTCATCCAAGGGATGAAGATGTATGTGTATCTTCAAGTGTTCTTGGGTTTTATCAAGAACACCTTCAAATCTTCAAACCTTCAACCAAACCCTAACTTTTTCGTTCTTGAGATTTTCTTTTAATTTTTCAGGTTCGAACCACCCTCCTTCTAGTGCCAAATTGTTGATAGAATTTGTTAATCGATGTTTGTTTATGTGGCTTTACAATGAATTAATTCTACCAAACAATAATCTTATGATTTTATGTTCTTGGGGAGGGAGTGTAGAGAGTTTAGAGAGAGAAATATTGTAATGGGCACTGTATTGATTTTCAGAATTGTGTGAATAGTACAAGAGAGGTCTTATTTATAGGTATGTGAGTGTGAGATGGCACCTTACGAGCCTATGTGGCTTCCGGTGTTGAAGAGGGTTCCTTACCCTCGTCTTGGTCTCTCACACTGTTTCCTTTATCATGCCTCGTCCTACTACTATGCCTTAGACTGGATGGGTCTCATTAAAAACCTCGCCGTAAACCACCCTTGTGGATAAACCAGACGGAGGGAAAAGAGCGCACCATCGGGGTCCTATTTGACTAATAGGCGAGCTCGTCGGCGAGCTCAAAGATGGGCTATAGTGGTTTGGGCGAGGTCTGGGGCGAGCTCCAGTGCCTTGTGTGGCTTACGGATGTTATGCGATGATGGAACTCGACGAGGCCTTCCTGGGGATACAAGGCGAGCTCTGGGCGAGCTCCAGGATGACAGAGATGACCCCTTCTGGGCGAGCTACGCAGGTGAGTCATCTCCATGTGGGCGAGCTCCGCACCTTTAAGGATCTGGGTGGGTCCTGACGACCTGCCAAACCTTGGCGATTATTCATATACGAATGGTACTAGTTCGCCAGTCCAACACTAGCTTTTGGGAAGATAGATAGGCTGGGAAAGCGTCGTTAAGATCTAAGTTCCCTAGATTATTTTATTACAGTATGAATAAAAGGGCAACAATGAGTGAAATAGGTTAATGGAGGGAAGGCACTTAGGTTTGGAGGTAGTGGTGGAGAAGAGATTTATTGGAAAGAGAAGCTCAATGGTTTAACGAGTTAATTCTATTGATTGACATGTATCAGCCGAGACAAAGAGAGAAAGACACATGGAAATGGAGCTTGGAAGCATATGGGAGATACAAAACGAAAGAAGTATATGACAAGTTGTTTCAACAGAATAGCCAAAGAGTCATGAAGAAGAAATTTAAATTAATCTGTGACAGCGTAGCGCTGTCAAAAGTCCTAGTGCTTGCATGAAGAGTTATCTGGAAAAAAAATTTGACTACAATAAATCTTGATAGGCTTAATATTCTCCCCCCAAATGCGAGTATCAACTGTGTCTTTTGCAATGAAGTACTGGAAACGGTTAGTCATGTATTTTTTTAGTGCAACTTCTCTAATAAGTTTTGGATGGAGTGTGTTAAATGGATTGGTATAGAAACAGTTTTACCCTCCAACCATCAGTAAATTTATTTCATTTTAGTAGATTGTTGAGTGGAAAGGATGGTGTAAAATAGGCAACTTGCATTTGGGAAGGAGGTATTTGGATGTTGTGGAAGACGAAAAACAAAATTACTTTTCACAATGAAAGAACGACATTTGAGGATATGATTAAGGAATTGAAGACACGATTACGGAGCTGGATTGTTTCTTCAAAAGGAAAATGTTGTACGATTTCACTTATGGAATGGCTTGAGACTCCAAAATTAGTAGTAAGATGTTAAATACTATTTAGTTTGTAATCTATATTGGTTAGAGAGGTTCTTGGGAATGTTGGTGGAATTATAAGTTGATTACAGCCACTAAAACATCCGATTAACAAATTCTGTAATCAACATATAATTCCACCAAAAAGGGATGGAGTGTATAATTGTGGGTATTACTTATATCCAAAGTTGATTTAATAAAAAAAAATTTACGGACTCAAAAAAAAAAAAATTATGTTCACATAATAATTTTTTAATAAATTATTTGTGTTAATTAAGAATAGATAGTCCAAATTTATTATAATAATATTCAATTTCAAAATAAATAATATATTTATTTTAATTCCATAATTCCTTATTATGAAATTTTTTATTTTAATTTATTTATTTTGCACATAGTCTTAGTAAAATTGCAAAGATAAATTAAATTTAACTTTAACTTATACTAAAATTGCAAAGATAAATGTAAAACTATTTTACTTTCTAGATTAGTTAATTTTTTAAACGATTTATTAAACTATTTTACTTTTTAAATTAGTTAATTTTTAAATAATTTATATTACTTTACATGTAACTTTAAGATCACGTAGTACATGCATTTGCTGATAATATAACCCGATTTCTAAATCTTTGTTTTATTTCTTTGGTTTATCTTGCAATAAGATTTTTTGTTCAAATTAGAGATTTATTTTTTAAGTATGTGATTATTTTTTATTAGCCTGATTGTCGGCTATTATTGAGAAATAAAAAGGTGGTATTTTTTTTGGGCTTACAATTATACATTGAAGAAAAATAAAATTTATTCTTATATCACTATCTTCTTTTTGTGTTTGAAGCAGTGTTCTAAAAGTCGCTAGTCGCTAGTCGCTAGTCGGTCGGACCACTAGGGTCTAGCGACTAGAGGGACTAGTCGGGGACTAGTCGGAAACTCCTAAACGGTAAATATAATTAATTATTTAATAAATTAATAATATATTATGTATAAAATAATGATAAACTTTTTTTTAATATTTTTTTAATTAATAAAATTATAATGGCCCACTAATAAGTAATATATAAATGGGAAAGTTGGGCCAAAAGCCCATGAGACCATGGCTATATCTAAACCTAAAATTTCAGAAACCCACTTATCCACACTGTACCATCTATTATACTCTTGTTCTCTTCCTCGGTCATTACCATGGATTTTCAGCGGCTGCCTCCTCCACCTCAACCGTCGCCTCCTCCCACGCCGACCACACCTGTGCGCTACATCAGACAAAGTCGCCCTCCTCCCACGCCTGCGCCGCCCACTCCTGCGCCGCCCACGCCTGTGCGCTACACCGGTCATCTGTTCGCCGAAGAAGACAGCAGCGCCGCCGGAAAAGCTCACCAATCGACGCCGGAGAAGACATCTGGACTTGTAAGTCGCCGACTTGGCGCCTAGACCCGACTAGTCGGCGTCTAGGCGCCGACTAAAGAACCGAACGTTTTTTCTTACCGATTTGGGGTTTATCGGGTCGGCGTCGGCCGACTAGGCCGTTTTTTAGAACACTGGTTTGAAGACATATTTATTATTCTTTGTTCATGAGGCAAGTATTCCGAAAAATCTTTGTTAAATTTGTTTTATTAATGTAACCATGCTTATATTTTGAAAATATTATGTGGCATATGATGTTCAAAATATAGAAATTGTTCAATTTATTAATATTCATTTATTTTTTTATTTTTCAATATCACAGCGTCTTATGTTATCAGAGCATTTTATTTAATTTTTATGTTTTCAAAGGAAAATTGATTGAATAATTATATATTATTTTTTATTATTGATAGCATGAAACGTATAGAAAAAAAAAGTTTGTTAATTAACAAAAAATATTTAGCTATAAGGAATATATTTAATTTTTTGTATTGATCATCACTACAACAAATTGAGTAATAATTTATTTTAAGTCTTTCTTAAAAAGTATTGCAATTATCTAAAATTTTAAATTTATTTAAATGAGAAATATTTTACTTATAGGTAAATCACTATATTTAACTTTTGTCATACCTATTATTAATTTTATTTTATATGATATATACAAGTATATGTATTTGTATTTTATTGTGAGTGATTTCCTTTTTCTTTTTAATTAGTTTAAATTTTCTTTTGTTTGAATATATATATTTGTGATTTTATGTACTCATTGATTTAAGTGAAAGTATTATATATGTATTATTATTAATCGTATGTATGAAAAATTATGTATGTAGTAAATTTCACATATAAATTATATTTTGGTATATTGATTTATGGGTTGGTTACATATAGGGCCCTTTGTTAAGTGTAATACACATGTAAAAACTCCTATGTTACATACATTACAAGTAGGAGCAATATTAGTCTTTTTTATTATCACATAGGCTCATTTATTATTGATGGGACAAGACGGAAAAAGCATATTGTAGCAAAAAAAAAGTGTCTGACAAAGCATAAGTTCTAACTGTTCATACAACTTCTGTGATTAGACGGTTTCTACAGTAGAAGGTGAAAAATGGGGGGAAACAAAACACAATTAGCACCCAAATTAAGCAAAACTTGGCTGAATTTTGGTTTTTGAGAGGGGTGGTACACAATTCGTAAGAAGACGGTAAACAAAGGAGGTATGTATGCATACATTTTGTTAGATACGAATTTATGAACTCTAAGTAGGAAGTACAATGTTGCGGTGCGGCTATAAGGCAAGTCATGTTTACGATGTAAAACTAGGGTTTAAAATAGTGTGGGAATTTCCGTAACATTTGTGTATACATTGTGCAGAATCGGCCATTAGTGTGCGATGTCCAAGAGAAGAGGAACTGGGATGCGATTAGACAAAAAAAACAAGGGTGTGATGTAAGACAGGAGGGGAAAGCGACCCAGAATCAGAGGTAGTTCTTTTTTTTTTTTGTCTCATTTGTTCTAACTAATATAGTAAAGTAAGATTTGGGTGTTGGGTGGGCACACGATGATGTCAGGGGTGTTTATTGTGGGGTGGGGTAGGGTTTAATATTTCTTTTGTGGTGTTGGGTGGGCGTACGATGATGTCGGGAGGGGGGGTTGTGGTTATTGTGGGGGTGGGGACCATGTTTGAAGACGCGGAAAGAATAGCTCTATTGCCCTAATTTTGTGTACCAATGTCTTCGACTGTATACCATAGAGTTTGATAGTGTACCAATGCGATGGCCCTGTTGCAAGTCTTGGATTCTAGTGTTGGTTCTGTTCTAGCCTTGAGTTGGTTGAATTCTGAGTGACAAATAGTACCTCAGCAAATTGGATACTCTGTGTTGCATGTTTATGTTAATATGTGTTGTGTTGCGCTTAAAAGAGTACGAATGAGAACGGGTTGAACGCATGAGGGCTTGTTTAGGATCAGGAATATATATGTTGAATCTGTTAGATGAAGCTGAATTGACAAATTAGTGCTAAGATATGTTTATCCCTCTGAATAAACTGATATTTATATATGGAAGGATGTCATTCACAGGCATAATGCAGCCTACTAATCAGACACCTACACCGGAGGCAAGTAATTGTGTAGTGTGTTTAGAAAAAATTAAATATTTATTAGAAATGCAATTGGCAACACATTCTTGATGCAGATTCACAAGATCCATCGATGTGATGGAATCGTGGCAGGGTGCGTAGAGACGAAGCAAATAATAGTGCCTCAGTGCGAGGTAAAGCATATTATAATAATAGATGTTATGGCGCATTATATTGGTGAGATTTTGGTGTGTAACAATTATTTTTACTGTAAAATGTTCAGAGAGTGAGCAAGGTACAAGGAGGGGAATACTAGAGGATATATTGTACGCTTCGACAACAGATTCAAGTGACTCGGAGAGAGGCCCGAAGAATCCTTTCGGTATGCATTACTCTAAACAGAGAATAAGGAAAAATTCTAAATAACTTAAGCTTTATTAGAAACTGATGTGGAATTGGAAAACTGTATTAATTTGGTATAGGACGCAAAGCAAAGGATGATGAGCGAAATTGTTTTAGAAGTAATTTGGTAACAACTATGAAGGAAATACAGACATTGCGGTTCACAGATATGCAACTGGGGGAAATTAGTAGACCCCGTTCTGGCTGTTATTTGAAGCGATCCGTACAGCAGACTATGAGGCATGGAGGATTATGTGGCACAAAAATGAGGTGGATATCAAACATATTGTTGATAAAATAATCGACGTGCGTGCTTCAGAAAGTAATTAATCAAGTCCGGATTGAAGTGTCCAGAAGAATTGATCGAGCACGAAGAAAGAACCAGATCGAAGAATGCTCTGACAAGTCGCCAGTTATTGAGCTGGTGACGAGCCAGCAGCTTATAGTGAAGCAGGTAGCTGTTCAGCAGCTTCTAGTGAAGCAGGCTGCTGACCAGCAGCTTATGATGAAGCAGGCTGGTGACGATCCAACAACTTGTATTTCCTGTATAATGTAACCGAATTCATTCGAATAAGGGATACAAAAATTTTACCCCCTAACGATGTGCTTATATAAACGACCTACCTGCTTACTTATAAATCTTCACATATTCATTTATTTCAGCTTATTATTGGTGTAATCGACATGATTATAGCCACATAATCGTGCTTATGAAAATTACATCAACAATTTGGCGCTAGAAGGAGGGCCGAACCTCCGTTTCCCAAAAGTCTCGTTCATACGAAGATTAACGATGTAAAATTAAAATCTAAGTTTATCCTTTTCTTAGATTAAATTACGAAGATAGAAGTGGAAATGATTGATATATTTTATATCATCAGCAAATTACAAGGATATATCCTAATGTTTATATACATACACTTATATGCACATGAGTAGGGCAATTGGAAAATCGGAGGGAGAATCTGACACCGCCAACCGCCGTCCTACCTCTGTCACCCGTATGGACTGCAGGCATCGTATAGATCCAGACGCATCGGCACCGCCTTCGGTAAGAGTCACGTGATATGCGACGAGACCCGAAAGCTACCGCTCGCTGTCAATCGGCTGGAATTCCACCGGCACCGACGAGTTTGAGGACCCAACTTTCCATTTTCGAAATTGAAGAAGCCGCCTCCTGTTCGCCTGGATTTATCGTTGTTCTCCCAAAATTCAATTTATGGGTGGAGGTCGATTCGCCCAGGTGTGATACGCGGGCCAGAGCAATATATGTCGAATGTCAATTGGCGTCAAAAACATCAGGTATTTATTGACCTATATTTGAGGCCCGTTACAATTACAAGTTACTTATAAAGGACAAAAAAAGGCATGCTTGGCATGGAAGGTTAATCTTCGCGTCTGAAAACTGTTCATGCCTGGGCTTCAAATTATAAATTTAAGGAAGAGTTGGCTCTAATCTTGTGAAGCCCAACAAGAGGAAGCAGGCCCACTTCAATTAATTTATTTCGGCAATTAAAAAAGAATTGCAAAAGGAATTCATTCTCAGCAGCCAAAATCGAACAAGTCAATTACGCACCCAACATCTGGGTTCAACCCACTAATCAGTTGATGTGCTTATATATATGGTTGGGCCAAGAAAATATTTATGGGCCATTTAATTAATTCCCCAAAGAATAAAAAAATAAAAAAATGAAGGGGAATATTCGGTTAGTCTGTTACTTGGGCCGGTTAGTCTGTTTGAGCCTGATTGATTAAATTAAGTCCAATTAAAAGATCGAAGGGAGAGAAGCAGTCAACTCTGAGAACCGTCATCCAGACTACATCGACGCCATCCCACAAGACCATCTCTCATGTTGGCGTCGCTGGTATATCCGACTGGATTTGAGGCTCGGTGCTGTATACCGCCTATACATCCTTCATAGACGGCTGATTAGGGTCATCATTGCATGTTTTAGCACTCATTTCTATATGTTTTTGGTGATATTATGTTCATATTTGACCCTATTATGTGATACTTTGTGTATTTAACCCTTTTTTGCTAGAAAGTTGTGATTGTAGGTGAAAACGAGCAAAATGAGGAAGAAACGAGCAAGATCAAGAATAGTCCAAATTTTGGAGTTGAGCAAAATGGAGAAATTGCTATACTATGTTGAAGAGCTTGAAGAGATGGTCGCAACGAAAGAAGAATCGAGTCAATCGGAGTTCTAGAGCTTGTTTGTTTGGTTGCTTGATAGTTGTTCTTGTTTTCGATTTTGTCTTTACAATTTTTGGTGTGAGAAGTTTTGATACTTGTTAATTCTTGCAGGATTTTGTGAACTTGAGATGGATCGATATCATCACTCCACTTACAATCCATCAAACACGCAACCTTCTACATCATACACCTACCACCCATACACATATTCAAATGAAGGATCATACCAATATAATAATACATTCCAAAACTCTATGCCTACCACATCTTCTCACCACCTACATGAAACACTACATCTTATACTCAAGGAACTTGACAACATAACAAGAGAAGGACGAAGGAGCTTAGAGGATACAAACTTAAAGTTTGATGCAATTTGTCGAGACCAAGGAGCAAGTCTAAGGAGTTTAGAAGTACAAGTCGAGGAAGTATCAAGAAGATGTGGATAAAGGGCCCGAGAATGTAAATCTTTCTTGATCGAAGCTCAATTGAGAGAAGAATGTAGTGCGATTGAGTTAAGAAGTGGAAGAAGATATGAGGGACCAAGTGTTCCTAGTTGTGATAAGGATAGAGAAAAGGGGATAGAAGAGGAGAGAATGGATGATATAGATATGGGAGTTGGTTTGGAATATCATATTCCATTAAGCAAGGTAGATGGGAAGGAAGAGGAAAGTAGGGTAGAAGAAGGGTTAGTGGAAGAAGGAGAGCAAGGAAAAATTGAAAAGGAGGAAAGCTATGTCCCTAAGTGGAAAAGAGTTCGAGAAGAGAGAGAAAAGAAGAATAAAGTGGAAGTTGATGAATGGGGGGTGCTAAAGACGGTAGTACCCATTCCATACCCTCAAAGGTTGCTTAAGGAAGCTTTGGTGAGTGCACTAATCTTGATCACCCCCGATTGGAAAGAGCCTTTTGTTCTTATGTGCGATTCTAGCGATTATGCTATGGGAGTGATGCTAGGTCAATTAAGGAAGAAAAAATTTCATGCAATCTATTATGCTTCAAAGACCTTCTCATCGACTCAATTGAATTACACCACTACCGAGAGAGAGCTTTTGGCCATTGTATACGCCGTGGAGAAGTTTTGTCCATATCTAGTGGGGACTAAAACCATTATATACACGGACCACTCGGCTATTAAGATTTTTATGACGAAGAAGGATTCGAAACCTCAATTGATTAGGTGGGTGTTGCTCTTACAAGAGTTCGATTTGGAGATTAGAGACAAGAAGGGTAGCAAAAATGTGATAGTCGATCACTTGTCAAGATTAGTGAGATGAGATGAGGCCTTAGAATAAAAAGAGGAGATACTTGAAAGTTTCCCCGATGAGCATATCTTTAGGATTGAAGGAGAGAAACTTTGGAAGATGGAAGATGAGGCTCCATGGTATGCCTCTTTGCTAACTTCTTAGCAAGTGGAGCAACTCCTTATGGATTGAATTCAAATGCCAGGAAGCGGTTTTATAAAGAGGTACGTCGTTATATTTGGGATGATCCATATTTGTATCATCGATGTGTCGATTCTATGATTAGGAGATGTATTCCGGAAGAGGAGATTGAAAGTGTGCTTACACATTGCCATTCTTTGCCTTGTGGAGGACATTTTGGGTCCATTAAAATGGCTCAAAAAGTATTTCAATGTGGTTTTTATTGGCCTTCAGTTTTTAAGGATTGTCACATGTTTGTCTCTAGATGTGATAGATGCCAAAGAGTTGGGGGGTTGTCAAGACGTGATGAGATGCCCTTGAATATTTTTCAAGAGGTAGAGGTTTTTGATGTATGGGGTATTGATTTTATGGGACCTTTCCCATCTTCTCATGGTTATCTATACATTCTTTTGGCCGTGGATTATGTTTCGAAGTGGGTGGAAGCAATCCCCACGGAGTTCAATGATGCAAGAGTGGTTATGGAATTCTTGAGGAAGAATATTTTTGCTAGATTTGGTGTGCCAAGATCGTTGATTAGTGATGGGGATACTCACTTTGTGAATAGAGCGTTGGGGAATTTACTTGTAAAGTATGATGTGAAGCATAAGATCTCCACGGCCTATCACCCCCAAACTAGTGGATTGGCGGAGGTGTCGAATCGATAAATTAAGCTTATATTGGAAAAGACCGTGAGTTCTAATAGAAAATATTGGTTACTTAAGTTGGATGATGCACTATGGGCATTTCGTACGGCTTTTAAGACTCCATTGAACATTTCTCCTTACCAACTTGTTTATGGTAAGCCTTGTCATTTGCCCGTTGAGCTTGAACACAAAGCTTATTGGGCAATTAAGAAGTTGAATTTTGATGAGAAAGCATGTGGGGAGAAAAGGAATCTTCAATTGCTAGAGTTGGATGAAATTAGAGATGAGGCGTATGAGAATGCCAAGATTTTCAAGGAAAAGACTAAGAGATGGCATGATGCCAATACAAAGGAGAAGTCATTTAAAGTGCTCGATCAAGTACTTTTGTTTAACTTAAGATTAAAGTTTTTCCCCGGAAAATTAAAGTCAAAATGGAGTGGACCCTTTACAATATCAAATTGCTTTGCTAGTGGATGGTACGAATTGATGAATGATAAAGGAGAACTTTTCTATGCTAATGGTCACCGTTTGAAGCTTTACCATAATTCCATGCCAAGAGAAGTGACAAACTATTTGAGGCTTTGTGATGAAGAACCACCATGATTTGAGCTTACGAGTTGTCCGACTAGGGGACGTTAAATCCAAGCGCTAGATGGGAGGTAACCCATCCTTTTAGTTGTTTAGGATTTTATTGTTTTTGATCTAATGGAGTGTGTTTTTTATCTTGTAGGTATGTATGATCCGAGGGGGTACCCTCATAATATCTTGGCTCTAAGGGTGAGGTATCGTATTCTTTCTCTTCGAGAAGTGCTTGGTTTATCTTAGTTTGGGGGTATTGCTTTATGCTTGTGATGGATGTTGATTTATGGATTTTATTGCTATGGATCTTATTTGATATTGGTAGTATGTTTTGAGCCTTATTGTGCATTGCATGATTCTTGCCTCCACTCCTTTGCCAAACTTTTTTGACCTATGGTCCAAAAAAGTTTGGGGGGTGTGATCGTTTCGTCATTCTCATGGCAATGCTATTTTTAGATTGGTTTTTGGAAGTATTTTTATGCTTTGATGCCTATTGTAGGGATGAGCCCTTGTTTTGCTTGTTAATTTTTAGCCATTGTTTCTTGTTTTGAGTAATGAATGCATAAGATATGTTTATCGTTGTGTGAATGAGTTGAAAGTCTTGATTAGTGTAGTGGAATTATTGTTTAATTCTTTTTTATCTTTGATACTATTGATTTCATGGTTCTTGAGATTTTGATGATATAGGCATTTTTTATATGATATGAGTCATGATCACCCTATACCCGTGAGATTTGAGCCAAATTATGCCCGTTTCAATCTTGAACGGTTGATTTTCTTTGATGTGAGTTCCACACATGTGTATTATACTCTAGAACTTGGCTTGAGTCTTGTTTGAGGCTACATTAGACATTGATTTCACATGATATGATTTGAGGCCATCTTTTGGTTTTATATTGAGCTACTTTGCCCTATGAGCCTACCTTGATATTAATATTCATTGCTTACCATTTTGTGCCTATTGACCTTTCATTTGGCTAACCACACTTTAAGCCATTTTCCTTCCTTTTGGAACTCTCTTGTCCCTATAATTAGTAGAGTGAAAAGAAGTAAGGAAGATTGGTGATATGATGAAGAAATGGGTGGCCAAGGTGGGAAGATATTCAATTATGAAAGGATTGATGCAAAAATGTGCAAAGGCAAGTGCTAAAAGAGCTTTAAAGAAAAAGGTTGACTTTTCATAAAAAATTGGTCAAGTTTGACCAAAGTGTTGTGAGTATATTCACAATTTTGCAAAGGGAAGATTGATGTTTAGAAGTGTGATTTTGAAAAGAGCATGAAGATGAGATTGCTATTTGTATAAAGAGATGATATACATGATGATTCCTTTTATGCTTTACTAAACATACTTAGTCACTATTATCCATATGGTCCTTCCCTACCAAAGAGCCAACACTACAACCTTTAAAAGTCCTCAATGATGTGTAAGTTAATTGTCATTTCAAGTGGTGGAGAATTTGAGACTTGAGCCAAGCTTATGGTAGTATTTGCATGTTGTGTGAGGTATGAGAAAGCATAAACACTTGAGGGTTGAGTGAAATACTTATCTTGAGAGGATTATGACTCACTGACTTGACAATATGTTTATTGATTTGATTTCGATAGTTATTTGGATGATATTGTATTTTAGATTGCGAGATATTGAGTGATGATTCTATGGCATTGATTTTGTGCTTGATGCTTCATACACACAATTATTCCCCTATCTTATCGCTTCGTTGCTCGAGGCCGAGCAACAATCTAGTTTGGGGGTGTGATTAGGGTTATAATTGCATGTTTTAGCACTCATTTCTATATGCTTTTGGTGATATTATATTCATATTTGACCCTATTATGTGATACTTTGTGTATTTAACCCTTTTTGGCTAGAAAGTTGTGATTGTAGGTGAAAACAAGCAAAATGAGCAAGAAACGAGCAAGATCGAGAATAGTCCAAAGTTTGGAGTTGATCAAAATGGAGAAATTGCTATACTATGTTGAAGAGCTTGAAGAGAGGGTCGCAACGAAAGAAATATCGAGTCAATCGGAGTTCTAGAGCTCAAGATATGACAAAAACAAGGAAGTCACGCATTGACCGAGACTAAGGCCTCGGGCGACACGGACTCCTTCCTCAGAAGACAGGCCTCGCGCGACCAACATCCCTGGAAAGACAGGCATTTGTCGAGCTAGATGTCGACCAAGCCTGGTCGACAGTTGCTCAGCTCTTGGACAACAAGAGGGCCATTTGTCGAGCAGGCTGTCGCCCGAGTGGTCGACAGGCCTACAGTTCTTGGGCGACAGCAGCTCAGTTTTCTCGGATTTTCAGGGCTATTTTCGTATTTTCACGCGTTTTAATGAAGGGCATCTTAGTCAATGATCCAAGGGCAGTATATATACTTCCATCTCAGATTTTCTAAAGGACTTTTATCATATTTCTTAGATTCATATTCTCTCACTAGATTAGGAGAAGTTAGAGGTAGTTTCCAAGTGGTGTTCTTAGATTTCCATTTACGATTTCAACGATTACTTGTGATCTACCGTTTGGATCGACGATCAGTTTTCTCCTGCGTTCTTAACATAGCTCAAGCTACATTTCTACCGATTGGTTTTCAATTTCTATTGTCGGATAATTTTCTAGCTTCTAGAGGTAATCTTGTATCTTTTCAATTCCAATTTTAATAGGTAAATTCTTGAATACTTTGTATAATTCCTGCATAATGATGATTGCTATTGCTTCTATTTCTTTTATGTTTACCAAATTAGCCATGGGCTAATCCCTTTGTGTGTTGGTGTATAACTCCTATGGAGTAGTATGGTGATTATGTTGATCTTTTGATTGCTATGAATTGTTGTATGATCAATTCTCTACATTGATGGATTGTATGAATACCTTGCATGTGTAGTTGATCATAAGGGCCATTAGGAGATTGTCTCAATGAGAATTGGCCTATTTTCCTAAATCTTCTTGTACTAGGCCAAATGCATGCCAAGTGTTTGATTAAATTCTTAAGATAGTGAGAGCTATACTTAGTGAATAGGAAGAACAATTAGAGGCTTTAATGTGTTATTAGGGAGACCTCTTGCATGTTAGAGTGGCTTACCAATTGATTGTACACAATTCCATGGCATGAGAAAGTGATACCTCACCATATGAAACATAGGATAGTACACTAGCACATAACTCTCACACTCGCTCACTTTGCAACCAAGGTGATAGGTAGTTTACAAGTTTGACGCACTAGTAGACATAGATACCAAATCCCCTTTATTTGCTTTGTGTTTTTTAATCAAGAACAATAGTCTTACCTTACAAATCCCCGTCTCCTTTGGGTTCGATATAAAATAAACTTGGTTAAGCTTGTCATTGCAATAACGATCGTGTACACTTGCACGTAGACACCTTTTGGCTAAACACCGGCGGGTATGTTTATCATAAAATCGATACATACTGCTTATCCTATTCACCAATTTTTTAATTTGGCCCACAAAAATTACCAATAAATTCTGGAATTAATGGCGGCCACCGCCATTCGCGCGCGAAACTTGGTTGCATAGGGAGTTGTTCGTCATATGAATTAAAAAAATGCCTGCTGATTCCGGAATTTATCGCCAATATTGAACGATTACAGGCGGTTAAAAGGCCAATATTTAGTTTTGACCCATTCAAAGAAGTTGCTTTATAACATGCTAAATGGAAGAATTACTTAGAGAACAAAGTTATTTGCTCTCAGATTATTAATTTGGGCCCAAATTTTTCACAACCAAATAAAGCCCAAATGAAGAGGACCTGCTGCCAATCCTTAAAATCTCACGCGAACTTCCCCTTAAAAAAAAAAAAATATATTTCAGCCATAAAAGTTGACCAAACCAAAAAAAGGTTTGAAAAGGAAAATCGCTGCTAAAGAATAAAGCGGAAAATTCGGTTAGTCTGTTACTTGGGCCGGTTAGTCTGTTTGGGCCTGATTGATTAAATTAAGTCCAATTATTAATGGTCCATCTCTAATAAATTAGTCTTGCAAGATAAAAATTGCATTCAATTGCAAGATTGAATTCAAGGAATAAAAATTACTTCTTCAAGTAATTAAATTCCCTGCAGAAAAAATTGTTTCTTAATGCAATTAAAATCCAGAAAAAAAAAATTGCTTCCTAAAGCAATTAAAATCCAGAAGAAAAAATTACTTCTTAAAGCAATTAAAAATCCAAAAGAAAAAATTGCCCCCTAAAACAATTAAAATTCAGAAGAAAATATTGCTTCCTAAAACAATTAAAATTCAGAAGAAAAAATTGCTTCTTAAAGAAATTAAAATCCAGATGCCTTCGGGCACATTATCACCAGATGCCTCCGGGCACGATTATCATCAGATGCCTTTGAGCACAATTATCCCGTCTTTATAGGCGATGTCCATCCCGCCTATATTGGCGACGGCGCCTATATAGGCGATGCGCCTCCAAGAGGCATGATTCCGCCTTATAGGCGATGCGCCTTCTCGAAGCAATAATCCTTCTTGAAGGCAGGATTATCCCATCTTTATAGGCGATGTCCATCCTGCCTATATTGACAACGCCGCCTATATAGGCGATGCGCCTCCCAGAGATGATTCTGCCTTTATAGGCGATGCGCCTCCCAGAGGCATGATTCCGCCTTTATAGGCGATGCACCTTCTTGAAGCAGTAATCCTTCTTGGAGGTAGGATTATCCCATCTTTAAAGGCGATGTCCATCCCTCCTATATCAACAATGCAGATTGGCGATACGCTAAAACATTTCAAATCATTCAACTCTTGATTATAAATCACAATCAATAGTTGAATGGGGGCAGGAGACGATGTTGATAAAGAGCAGTTAGCTGGTTGTCTGACTCAAGCAGGCAGCTCAAGACTCAGATAAACAACTCGATGAACAGGTATGCGAGCGCAAAACTATTGATACCTCAACACTACACTGGGGGGCAGACCCAGATACACAAAATCATCAAGAAGCAAAAAGCTCGAAATACGCAAGGACATCAGTCCCAAAATGTTATTATCGAAGCTCGAGGCAAAGGCCGTTAAAGTGCCCAGGTTCACTAAAGTATCATTTTTAAAGGATCGCTAAGAACTCGCGGCCGCTAAAGTGCCTAGGTTCACTAAAGCATCCTTCTTAAAGGATCGCTAAGAACCCACAGCCCAACATAAAAAAGACTCTCAAAAGACGAAAGTGTCTAAGGCAAGGTTTATAAAACCCAATCGTCCAAGAGAGCAAAAAAGTACGATTCACGGCCCTAAGGTGGCGTAAGACGAATAATTCACTTCCGTAAGTGGTGAAAGATGAACATTTGCGTACCAAAAAATAAAAGCGAGCAAAAGACAATAACGTGCGAAAAATATAAACAGTTGGGGGCACATTCACCAATGGCATGAGTAATCTATCCTTCAACCGGAGTGAATGGAGGCATCTAAATCTCATCCATCAGTATGAAAGAAGCAGGACCTGATACTACAACGAAAATCGCAAAGCAACCAAGCGGAAGCGCTCACCAGGAAACCATACATTGAATATTCCAGCAATAACAAAGCACAAAAGATCGCCAGAAAGATCGAAAAGCTGCAGACTATTTTTCAAATGCATTTACACTCAGGTATAAAGAAACACAAGAAGTCAATGCTCACTCAGCCCACACGAATGGAGCAATGAACACAGAGATTCAAATAACCTACGAGTATCTGGAAGGATTACACGGTACTTTTTTTCCCTACGACCGGTTTATCCACAAGGGTGGTTTATGGCTAGGTTTTTAATAAGGCATGTAGCGTCTTTCTATGTATTCATAACACGGTTATAGAATCCTACGAAGCCACACTTGACGCATCTATGCATGAGTACAAGGAAATACAAACACAAAGAAGAAGACCGAGAAAAAGACAGATCAATTCAAGCTCAATCTACTTCCTTGCACTGGAGAAATCTTGTGAAGATCCAGATAGCCTGATGCTCGTTATTCATCTAACGATTTAAACAAACATCAGGCAAGGGGCAACTGTTGATAAAATAATCGACGTGCGTGCTTAAGAAAGTAATTAATCAAGTCCGGATTGACGTGTCTAGAAGAATTGATCGAGCATGAAGAAAGAACCAGATCGAAGAATGCCCTTACGAGTCGCCAGTTATTGAGCTGGTGATGAGCCAACAACTTATAGTGAAGCAGGTAGCTGTTCAACAGCTTCTAGTGAAGCAGGCTGCTGACCAGCAGCTTATGATGAAGCAGTCTGGTGACGATCCAGCAGCTTGTATTTCTTGTATAATGTAAACGAATTCATTCGAATAAGGGATATGAAAATTTTACCCCCTAACGACGTGCTTATATAAACGACCTACCTGCTTACTTATAAATCTTCACATATTCGTCTATTTCAGCTTATTATTGGTGTAATCGACATGATTATAGCAACATAATCGTGCTTATGAAAATTACATCAACACATATCATGAGCACTTTTGACCAATCCTCCCGAGAGTTCATGTTCGGAAATAAAAGGTTGAGCCTGACAACGCGAGATGTACAGCTCATATTCGGAGTCATGTGTGGATCAGTGCATATACCACTGAGGAGTACTGATTATATTTTGCCAGGTTGGGTGAAAAGGTGTTTTGGACAAGGGCTAAATCGCGACAGAGGTGGTCACATGATAAAGAAGTGTGTGTATTCAAAGCTAAAGGACGTAATGCGGTCGACTGATCCCAGAAGTAATGCGGATGTAGCAAGACTTGTACATTTATATCTAATGGATGTTCTATAGACGCCTGGTAGGAACACATCTGTACCATGGCATTACACTTTATATCTAGACAACATTGAAGAAATTAAGCAGTATGACTGGAATGAAGTTATTGTTAGTGTGCTTTTGGGACAGTTGTCATGCAGCACGAATCTGAAGCTTGGAGGTTGTGCTATCCTACTGCCTGTAAGTGTAGAAACTGTGGACACTAGTGAATGTGCATGGTTTATAATTGTATGTGTTGACATAAAAATAAAATAACATATTAATGTTTTACTCATGAATTCCCCTGTAAACATATTATAGTTCTGGCTTTGTGAGCATTTGAATCTGATTGAGCCTGTATATGCTGGTGCTTTCCCGCATATCCTGAGGTGGGACCTGTCGGCATTTAGTAACGTGCTTAAAGGAATCAGGCTCAGTAGACTGACACCAAATAATGTGAGTATGATTTTGATACATATTGAAATGCGACCCCTGTTTTGGGAAAGAGTACTTATTGAGCGTGGGTGCAATGTATCACAAATTAACAGAATAATTAACGCGTGTGGTTTCATGTTTTGACAATTGCAGACACACAGGGTGGTGTTGAAGCCAACGGCGTATGAGAAGGATAAAGTAAGGGATCTATGTAGACAATGGAATGAACCCATCAACGGGAATATCTCAGAAGGTGGAACAGAGAGTGATTCAGAGCAGGTGCAAGATGACATGGATAACTCTATAGGAAATGAACAAGAAGATTTGGACTACTGTGTGTACCCAACGTAACCAATTGGTACCAGTACGCAGAATGAGACACCGTTCCAACGTAGTGAAGGGTTGAATCGTACAACAGTGGGAAGGGATGGTACTAGTAAGGGTACAGATGCAAGGAATGACAAAGGAGGGAAGGAGTGAAGGATAAGCGCTAGTGTGCGAGGGAGCAATTTTTGGGAGCATGATGGATAGTGAACCAGGTAGTTCAAAGACGGTAGAAGAACGTCTGAAGTCCGGATGTGGAAATAGTAAGGCATTACCAGGCGAGGCGGCCAACAGCAATAGAGGGCCAGGAGCTGTGATGGGTGTTGTTGGTAGTGTGGAACGGGTTGAAGAGGAAGGACAGTGTAATGATGAGGAACTTGTGGATGTAGCTGCATTAAGATGTGAGAACGAAAAAATGCAGGATGAAATAGGGCATTTAAGAACACTGATTACGGAGAAAGATGGAAGAATAAGTGTGTTAAACAAGTAGTTATTGGAGCAGGAGACGATAGTTTCAAATGAGTTGAAACAAAGTGGAAGGTTGGGGAGGGATGTCGATGCACATGTGGCTAAGCTGGAGGTTGGAAAGCGGAAAATGGAGGAGGAAATTGTACAAATAAGGACTGCGTTGCAGGAGAAGACGTCACAAGTAGCAACATTGCATAAGCAGTTGGAGGAGAAGACGCTGCATAAAGATAATGAAATTAAGCAGATGAAGGAGGAGATGGGACGGTTATGGGGTGAGTTGATAGAAACTCAGAAGCAGTTGAACGTTATTGCAAACCCAACAACAACACAGGTTATGGAGGATGAGTGAACCATGAAGGAGATGGACACACTTGCAGAGCTCTCAATTATAAAGAAAAAGAATACGAAGCTGATAGAGGAGAATGAATACCTGGCGGACTTCCTCAAGACGTATGAGATGGTGGACAGGGGAGGGGAAAGTAGTGATTAAAGTCAGTCACCACATGGTAAGAAGAAAAGAAGCAAGCGGGTTATTCATCCTAGCACAATAACCCGTTGTGTGAAAGCACGCACAAGGGGTGATGATAGGAAAGCATTGGAGATATCCCACAGATGAGTAAGAAGGAAATGGTTGCAGTACACGAGCGGCGAGGTAAAAAAAACAAAATGAGGTGGGACACATCATTCCACGCAGTGACTAGGATATCCGAAGATGATAAAGCACGAATAGATGAATACTGGAGAGTTGGTAGTGAAGAGTGAGTTAAAAATCAGATATGAATGGTGCTTGTAACCTTGTTAAAGGCGGTCACTTAAATGGTTGACCTATATTGTTTTGCTTTTTTTGGCTGGTATGTGCTTTGGAGTACGCAGGATGCAACGGGGGTGGTTTACTTGAAAGACATACTAGCAATTTTGCACCATGAAAGGATATCGACATGGGTAATGTTTTTAGTGTTACTTCAAAACTGGGTAACGTGGTGACTATAGAATATTTAATAATGTAGGTGAATTGACTATGATAACATGTATTACCATGTTGTGGATTCGTGGGCCAGGATTTTGCAGATAAAGTATGATGCAATGGGACAACCTGGACATGTGATGTTCTTTTCAGCGTCATGCTGGGTAATTTTTATTTTTGGCAGCTTGAATCATTTAAATTTGTATTTTGGACTGTGTGGTATATGGGCTTTGTACATAATGATGTAGGAGCTAATTTTAGCTAACAAGCATGGTAGAAGTCGGAGTTTGGTACAATTGGTGGATAAGCGGCTGGAGAGTGTTGGGATGTGCGATACGTTGTTATTCCCTTTGCTAACAAGGGATGTGGAGAAAAAAAATGGTGAGGTGGGTGATCATTGGACTCTGCTAAAGTTGGATATGAACACCTGCAGGTGGAATTTTTTCAATTCCATGATGCTGAGGTCTAAATATATCAAGGATGTGCACCTAGACAGATGCAGGATTGTGGTGAGATGTGAACTAAATCTGTATGGACATTTTTCTAATAAGTATGTCCGACGTTATTCACATTATGAAATACGCTGTTGTTTTTTTTATGTATTGCAGACTGAGTTCGTTATGTCCCGGCTGAATAATCTATCACAGCAATCGCCAGGAAAGTACCAGATGCTATGCAGCAACACTAAACCTCTGGTAGTACCATGTGTGCAGCAGGAAGCAGATAGTTTGGATTGCGGCGTTACTGTGTGTTTTAACATGGAGTCTGAGATAAATATGAAGAATACAGTCAAAAGGGTCCTCACAAAGGCTGCATGGGGGGTTATAAAGCGTGAATGGTTGATGTACCCAAAGAATGTATACCTGGGACAGGCATAATAATTGCGAGTAGTGCGAACGAAGCTGGGGAAAAGGGTGTGTAATTGGTTGTGTCAGGATAAGTTTAATTTCGTGTCAGATAATTTCTATTTGTTAACATGTATGGGTGTATGGCGTACAAATGGTTTACTAGAGTAGTGCGTATATGGGTTCGTGTAGGGATATATGTGTTTGGCAACATAGAGGAATGGGTCAAATCTTGGTGTAAACATATTGGTAGCAGGATAGGGTGGGGGTGGTGGGGAGTGGGGGGTGTGGAGACGAAAGGTTAATCTGAAAGTGGTACACTGAAAGTGTACCCGGGTAGTGTATGTTTGTGTGTACCAAAACAACTAATTTTATGATTGTGTACCATTGTGTATGTATGTGTACTTTGTGTACCGTAGTAGGAATACGTGTACGACGGATGATTTATTTCAACCATTATCTGGGCTAGGAACTAATAGGTCCAATTCGCATTGAAGTGGGAGCTGGTTTGTGAATGATCATGATTAAGGAAGACGGACCCATTGTGAAGTGAAAATTGTCCGTCATTTGTTGTATGTGAGCTAGTAATTTTAGCGCCCCGTGATGGGAATATGAATGCGCGTAAGATTGAGATGTATGAGTAGGTTAATGTGTGTAACTAAAAAGAGTATGTATAAACGTGTGCAGGTATAAATGTAAATGCGGGAATGGGCTCATGGTCGCAAACTGAATAGAATATGCATCTATGCTATTTGATATAAGGCAAGCTTCAAAAAAAAGTAATGGAAAAAACAATTGTAGTAGATGATTGTACAAAACACATATAGTAGTGAAACAAAATGATTGTGATTGATTTTAAACAACTATGTAGGGCGACAAACATGCAGGATTATAATACATAACGCAAAAGAGTTTGATAGCATATATGGTCAAAAAAAGTGTTGGAACTATTTTTAATAAGTGAAGAAAAGGTAATGTGTTGTAGTAAGAAATGTATGGTTTTGACTGTAGGATGATTGAGACGTTCGCATGAGTCGAAGGTAAGTAAATTAACGGAGATGCTTTAATATAAAGGGTGATGTAAGAGGAGCGTGAGTGCCCGTTATATTGTACACATCCCTCATCAAATGTTCAATTTTTAACTGTTGTGTAAAGAGTATTATATTTTGAGAAACCACGTATGGTTTATGAAGCATTTGAAAATCAAAACGCTATTATGTGACCATACAATTGGAGCATTGCGAAAACACAAACTATACAAACTAAGGCAAAGTCAAATGCACACGCTAATTAAGTGGACATTTGATCGGTGACCCGAATCCATAAGGAAATTAAGTAAAAAATTATTGAGAATTTGCATTGGTCGAAGGTAAGTAAATTAACGGAGTCGCTTTAATATAAGAGGAACGCGAGCCAACGACGTATTGTACACGTCCCTTAGTAAATGTCCTATTTTTAATTATAGGTAACTCATAGTCAATTTTGAGAAACAATACATGGGTTATGAAGCATTTGAAAATGAAATCGCTATTATGTGACAAGACAAATGGAAATTTGTCAAAACACGAATTATAAAAGTAAAATACAAAGTTAAATACTCACAGTAAGTAAGCACATCTGATCCTTGTCTAAAATCCATAAGGAAAATTACTACAAAATCGACATATGGGTTAACGAACTAATGGGAAATTCTGCAAAAAACAATTCGAAGACAGAGTATTTCACAAAGGCCTTTATTAAGGCACAAAATTTTACGAATTTAAACCCAATTAAGTCGGATAGTGAGATTCCGCAATTAATACACCTGGGAAAAACACATTCAGAAAGATAAATTTATTACATTTCAGACCAAACCAAAAAAGGAACTCAGGCACAACACCAATTAATAATAACATAAACAAAACAACAATTAATACAAACACGGTTACAATATATATATAGTAGTGAAATATGACGGATTCATTACATTGATGGTGGAAGTAAATGTCAACAACAAAAAACACCCTACATAGTAACCACGAATAACTAGACTACGCATTTGTTTACTCTGTAATATGTGATCATATTACATTATAAACAAAAATATTAACTATAGCACGAAAATATATATTAACATATGCATCATTACAAAACATGCCCCACAAGGCAAGAATCCACGAGTTGCACAAAAGAAGTACGGGTAGATACCATTAAACAAAATGGGCAAGGGTCTGAGTAAAAGGAAACACACTACAACACTCCTGATACCAGTTGGGGCCATTGATTGGAATGTAGACCTTGTCTATCAGATCGTACTCAACAAAACGGCCGGATGGCTCAACACGAAGGAGCAGTCTCCTAGCATCTGGGCGCAACAAACGGAGTGGCTGAATTCCAAGAATGAACTCGTCCTCCTTAAGTGGGTAACCGGGTTCGAAACGGACATATTTCCATCATGAATCATCTCTAAAGTTTTCCAGAATCCAGAGTTTGTATTCCTCAAAGGAGTAGGTAATACTTGAATAGATTACGAGCTTGTCATCGTCCACGCAACCAACATCACCATAGGCAAGGATCCTCTCCCTAGCATCTGGTAGGCGAATGAGATAGAATGTTCCTATCCTGCAACAGAGGCTAGCAATGCTTTCAATCCTATATAGAGTGGAAATCTGCCAGTTAATGCAATCATCGGCATAAACACCAGGGGACCACACAGGGTACTAAAACGGGAACTCCCCCATGGGTGCCCAAACTCTGGTGTCCGTGGAGTAGCAGTGAACCTCGGACAACCTTGTATTCTGTGGTACCGAGCACACATCCAAGGCCAAAAAAGGCGGAAGCGTATGTGGCACCATCTGGGAAAATGACCATCGGGCTTGGAATCTCCCAGCAGTTATCATTCATAGGATTACATATAAAGAAGCGATCCTTAAATGTACAGTTCAGAACAAACCCATTACAGCTTGCAAGGGTGTACCAGAGGATCACCGTCGAGGAGAGAACGTCGGTTTCCTTCTTCGCCTGGGTTGGTAGGCTCGTATCCAAGAGGGTAAAAACCAACTTGTGACTGGAGTATAAAGCTGACGCAATTTTGTGCATTCATGGAATGGAGATGCTTAACCCCGGAGAAGTACATGTCCGAAATGGTCGTGAGCCACACAATGTTCACCCTTTTCATTTCCATCAAGTTCTCAACAGGCACACGAGAAAGAATTTCCTCCATGATTTCAACGAGGAAAATGGTACCACCGTGCTCTTTGGATGGTGGGACGTCGACTCTCTTAGACATTGTTTCAGGGATATAGCTTGATATTTTAGAAAAAGAATGGTGATTTGCTCTTAGGGTGGAGGAATGTATGTGGAAGTATTGATTTGAGAATGTATGTAGAGTGAGAACTTATAATACAATGATGGTTGAGCTGTCGGATATGACGTTTGTAAAAAATCGAGGTGGCATTTGACTGAGGTAGGAGACGAAGGCGGGAAAGGTGAAGGGTTGCGTTAGACGGAAATTAATCTGAGAGGTGTGAGAGAAGTTATAGTACACGTGGCAACCAATAACAAGGGGTGCAAATGAGTATATGCGTACTGAGGGTGGCTATTTTTGGTGTAACACAAAGCCTCAGGAATGGGTGAAATCGGGAATAATGATTATCGATGCACAGTGAGATACAAGAATTTAATGCAATCTGACAGTTGGGTATGCGTAAAATGACGGAATAACCCCTCAGACTCACTAGGGTGTGCATAAAATGATGGAATTACCCCTCAGACTCACTATGACCTATTCGTACAAACACACATAATAATAAGGGCAATTTGATAATTCTCTCTGAACCTAATTGATGCACTTTTATTGAAAAGGTAATGTCAGAAGGAAGATGATAGTTTAGACAGCTAATATACTTGGAAGTTGGGTTTCAGGTAAAAAATTAGGAAAATGCAAATTTATTAGGGAAATAATCTATGTTAGTTATAAGAAGTAAAAGATGGGAGGAACTATAAAAATAGAAACACAATAATATCTAATGAGGCTCTAAGTGATAAGGGGAACGAAATGGTAAAATTTAGCGAAATGTAAATTTGAACAAATTTGTGTGACGAAAAAGAAAATACAAATATTAGCAGTGCGTATGTGGATCTAAAAACATGAATAATAATGGGTGAGGGAAAAAATATTATAAATAAGAAGAAATAAGGTTGGCGAAAGCAACAAAAAAAATAGTTTGTATGAGGGACAAAAATACTTGTATAATAATAGGTATGTTGTAAAGAACATGGATATTTATAGGCAATGTAGAATTTAAAAGAAAAAAATTTCTCATGAAAAATAGTCAATTTTTTTTTTAATATATTGGTTTGAGACAATTAATATGGTATGAACAAGTGGGGGAGATATTTCTGAAGAGTAACAAGACCCACCTTGAGTTCGGATTGGGGGATTGAAAATATAAAAAACCCAAAAAAAATTAAGGAAAATTCTATTTAACAATAAGTTAAAAGATTCATAGACATTATGTGACAAGATAAAATTCCAAGAGGGAAAATGTGTAATTGCTTATGAAACACATCATAATGGCTTATGAAACACAAGAAGTTAATAAGACAAATGATTAAGTTTCTTTGAGACGAAATTAAAGTAGTTGTTGTGCCTTGTATGTGAGTGAATGGTTTCTTTGTGACATGAGCACATTCAAATAAATGACTGCCTTTTAAAGGCTCGTAAAACCATCGATACCGTAATAAAAGCATATGACATGTTGGAAAGTAAAAGGATTTTAAGTTTGCACACTAATAGGATATAATGAGTTAGGGGGGAAACATGAGCTAGACTCTATGGTAGAATATAATGGTAATCTAGGCTATTTGAAATATAATGTGCGTGCATTAATAAAAAGGGTAATTACGAGGTGGTTTGAGAAGGCATATGGCTCGTGTGGAAAATGTGAGATGTAAAGTACCAGTGCAGCATGGTGTGTACCACATGGGTTTTTGTGTACCAATAGGGTCAGTATTGTATCAGTGTGCATCTACGCGACTGTTATAAAAAATATGACCGTTGGGTCTACTCTGACAACTGATCCGTTGGATTAGCCATAAAATTATTTTTAAAGAAAGGAAATTCGAAGGGAAAACAACTGAAACCCTTACTATATATATATATATATATATATATATATATATATATATATATATATTTGTATGGGGTGGAACTTCATATTTGTAAATGTTTAGATGAAGCTGTAGTTGGAGCAATACACACATATCAACCTACTGATTGTATTTTCTTCATAGTGAAGCAAAAAAAAATGTCCACAAGTAGCATACAAACGAGTTGTGGTTTCTACCAAAGGTACAAGAAGGCAGCTTGCAGAAGATGCGGTTGTCACGCCCCATTTTTCAAAATGTACAAATTTAATTTTAAAGGTTTGGAAGTAAATAATTTAAGACGTGAACCATTTTATTTTAAGAGATAAAATTTATAGGGCTATTTAATAACAAGACATGTTAAGAGGATTAAAAGACCAAATATGAAATCTACAAAAGAACCAATGTAGTTACAATAATAAAGGCAAAATTTCATCTAAAAATCTTTTTAGACAATATTATCAACATTTAAGTTAAGATGTCAAAAGAAATCTTTTTGCCAAAAGGATAAAATTAAAGTTAAAGGACTAAAGTGTCCAAATTTCTCAAACGAAACATATAAAACATTTTCGCCACAAGTGGCTTTTTTATAACTTGACTTTCATGAATTTGTGAATACTAATAAAGTACATATAAACTGAAATTATGAAATCATACTCTTATACTTGAAATGTTTTCAACAACAAAAAATAAAAAAATATGTATTCTCAATCCCGCTTTTGTAAATAATTAAAACTTTGTTTTACTAAATATTGTAAATCAATTGGCAAGTTTCCATCCACCTTCACCACGCTCCCATCTATAGACCCTCAAGCTTAATCATCTGAAAAAATTTAATTGAAAAGGGTGAGCAAAACAACAAGCTCAGTGGGGAACTACTTTGTCACAGTTAAAGATCACATATAAGTAAAATCATCAACTCACAAACATGCATACTCTTTTACTTGTACTTATTCCATGGCTTTACATGGATGCGCTGGCTATACCAACGATGTACCGGCAGACCGGCATGTGTGGTTTCCCATGAAAAACATGCGTTAACGAATGACTATAGAAGCCACAACATGCGTCAACAAATTTTATAAAACATATCATATGATGCAGCAAGTAATAAAATCACTCAGATGAAACATTTAAAAGTAACAAAGTGTAAAATAAACCCCACCTTTGATTCGTTGAAAACTTGTAAATGACATTGTGTATGTACGACGAACGGCTCCTAATCCTCGTTCCATTGCACACTTACTCTGAACACCCCTTTTCTTCCTAATTGTCAAAATATATCTTTCTATTTATCAACCCCAATAAGTGAAAAAGTAAAGCAATACTTATTCCTATAATAACTTGTCGGTTTCTAGCTCTCAACTAAAAACAAATATAAATCATCTTTAACTTTCCTACAAGGCGGTTACCAAAATATGAAAAGGCTAAACAAAATAAATCAAAAGACTTTAATGCTGCAATTAAAAAATAATAAAAGGGTCTACACCCTTGATTTCCATTATCAAATCCTACAGGTAGTAATAGTATGGTTGGTTACTTCTCTTTTTCATGAAGACCACTAATAACCAATTTGTCAAAGAGATAAACGGTTACTACACCTTCTTCTTAATAATCAAATACTCAACACTTAAACACACATAATTCCACCCAAATGATTTAATTCTTAGTTTTATATTTCTAAAAAACCATAAATTTGATTGAGACTAAAGAAAAACATAAAAATAAAATCAATTCTTCATATCAACTCTTAATAATCCTTAAGTCTCAAATTAAAATATAAATCTTACTTTCTAATTTAAAACCACGAAATTAAAATCGGAATTAATACTCTTAAACCTAAAATAAAAATAATTGGATTTTTATTTAATTCGGAGTATTACAGCGGTAGACGAACAACCATACGCATTAGTGAGAATCCGGTAAACCCCGGCCAGCTTTACAATAACTGTGAAGAACACGGATTTTCACATTGGTGCGTGTCGTGCCGTGCGGACAATGTTGGAGACCAGGAGGTCACATCACCGAGAACTGAAACCTCCTTGGATGAGGGTGGGCGAGTGGCGGCCCAAGGGACGGTTTATTTCATTCGGTTGGGTACGTTTGTGTGCGCGAATGTAATAACAGTTGTAGTGATGTTTTGATTGTTGAACTACTGAGGCATTTGTAGTTGTGATTTTAAAAAATGCAGGTTATCTTTCAATAAATGTTGATTAGTATGGAAAGGTAGTTATCATTTAAATTTAAATTTGGCACTAGAGGTTAGGAGTTGACAGTACCAGTAGACTTTGATGTATTTTTTTCAAATGCTATATATATGTATCCAGAGAGAAGTTGATTGTTGTAATGTATTTCATTGTTTTCTAGAATGAGTTTTCAAGCAAGGTGATGTACCAGCAAACACCCCCAATATTAAATTCAAAACAGTGGAACTTTGCAATGAAAGACTTCATTCTTGATCAAGAACATGTGCCAAAAGAAAAGAGTTGGATACAAATTAACATGATACAAGACATGAAAAAACATATAACAACTAATCCAATGAACGATGCTACTGCCCACTTGGTTGATGTTTGAACGTCCTAGAGAACTCTCCATAAGACCTGACACGCAATTTCTTCGGGTGACCGGGGGGGTTCTTTAGTAAAGGAGGGAGCAGCTTATTGCTATCGATGAGATGTTGCAGTTCAAAGTTTTCTGTTTGTGGAATTGATTGTATAATATGCATGTAGCATAGTTGGTAACAAGAGGACATGAAATGATTGCCCACATAACGTTCTAGGGATAACCTACCCTGGACTATGGCAGTAGCCACGTGAACACAAAGGTATCCCTTGGTTTTCCACTGAGAACAAGAGCATGTTCGTTGTTCAACATTAACAACGACAGAAGGTGAGCTCTTAACTTCATAAATACAATCACCACGTTGTGCAACAGTCCATGAACGAGACTCATAACAAACACCGACCCAGAGAGCGTGTTTTGTAGGACGTATGAGCATTGACCAGAGCGAACTTTCGGTGCTCCGATCGAGTTGCCACCTGCTAATGTCTGAAATTGATGTAAAGGGAAGAATGTGAGATGCGTACCATATGTACATCACAAATGTAGGAAAAAAGTACATTACTGATGTTTGATCTTAAGTGAATACCTCCACGAATATGATCAATCATTTGTGTGATTGGTAGACCACGTGCCTCCTTCAACCAAGCGTTAAAAGGCTCTGCTGCGCTGGAAGTCATCTTACTGTATCTAATAATGTTTGGTGCATGGGCAATTGCCCATTTGTTGTAAGGCAACGGAGATAACCATAGTTCTGCTGCACGACCTCCGGCTTGTTTGAAAAGTTCAATCTTCTCATCAAAAACACGAGTATTGGGTGCATGTGCGCACTCCCTAAACAAGTCAGCTAGCTTCTATCTTTTATTCTTTCGTAAACCACCACCAAATCTTCCCCTCATGTTACAAAGAAGGTAGAAAAGACAAAAATAATGTTTCGGAGAGGTAAACACACTGGGAACGCAGACATCAAACCACAATTACGATCTGAAACATATATTATTTCCTAATCATGTAAGCAATGGTCACGAATTTTGGTCAAGAACCAAATCCAATTGGCGGTATTTTCAGAGGAGACGACTGCAAATGCAAAAGGATACAGGCCTGTAGTATAGTCAAAACCGAGATTAGAAAATTTAAGGCCAACAAAGAAAGTGTGGCACTACACTGGAAACGCACAAAATGAAGGTATATACATTAAGAATCAAGGAGAAGAACATGATCGGCCAAAAGGATGAGGATTGAGTACCATTATCACCATCTTTGGCGGTTGCAGTAAGTAGAGTACCCTTTGCACGACCGTAAAGGAATGTACCATCGAGGAATAACAACGGCCTGCAATGTTTGAACCCATCAAGGCAAGACCTGAATGCCACAAACACACGCTGGAAGCGATGTGTAAGAGGGTCTGATTCCAAGTCAAAAACACTCCCTGCAGATGTGTTACTGCGGTGTAGTAATATTAATGCAATTGCACCAGATAAATATTGGACGGATACAAAAACAATGACATAAAAAGTAATGAGTTAATACAACAACATGTTTACCAGGGTTTGTGCGGACTGCTGCTACGGAATACCATCGGAGATCATCGTATGATTGTTGGTATGAACCGAATAAGCTGTCCTTTGCCTTCTTCGCTGAACGCCAGCCTTTGTAATAAGGGATATCAATGCTGTAATTATTCTTCATGATCTGTACCACCCTATTGCCACTTATATTTTGATTAGACCTTACCTTATTTAGTACCAAATCACCAATAACCTTAGGACTAAAACAACTTCTAACTCTAGAAGCAAACTTACCGAGGCATCTATGATGGAAATGTCCTTTGTAAATCTCAAACCACATACATACATTCACACATCTAGCTTTGATATACCAATCACAATTACATGAAAGCTTACCAAGGCATTCTACATGAATGTATTCCGGATGATTTTTTACAAACCTATAACTAAAACAAAGCAGGGTCGCATGCTTAATTAATGCAGACCTAAAGCCTAAAGCACCTTTCTTAAAGAACATACCAATGTCACCATAAAAAAGTTCATCTCACCCGTCTGATAGAAGGGGATCCCTTTCAGTGTGGGGACATATATCATATGTGGGCACTGGCCCCTCGATAATAATGTTCAAAGTATCGTGTGTAAGATTGGGTTTCTTGCAAACTTTATAATGCAGAACAGTTTGTTTCAACACACGCTTTGCAACCCCTTCTACAGAACCACTAACAAAATTGTCCTTATCGTTATGGCTAACACAAGAATCAACTAAGAAACCATGAATTCCACTATCATCCATAACATAATTAATATTACTTGCACGAGAACTTGGTTTGGCAGAAGGTTCATCTGGTAGAATTATCACAGATATGATCTTCTGAGACAGGGCATGACATATAGAAAACCTATTTTCCATATCAACTTCAGATTCAAGAACACAATTACTCACTGAACCAACTGAATATCTAAGTTTCAACATACTTGGGTCTACATCGGGCCACGTATCCCCAATTTCGTTTGCAAGATCAACAATCGATGAACGTCGAGAAACTTTCAATGCTCTGCATTCAGAATTACGTGTGATCGTTAATACAACATCCATGTGTACTCTTTTAGAATGAACCTAGCGTAAACGGATTTAGTGCGGGAATTGGGATGAGATAATATCGGATACACATATGGGGTTGAAGTAATTTGAAATTTGAAATTCAAACAATTATAGATATAAACATAGATAATTAGTAATCCGGTGTGGAGGAGAACCTAGGATTATAGTCTGGAAGCTACACAATGGAAGAATGATTACATCTAATATTTTAGATACATTGGATGGGACGTCAGGTAAGAGAAGCCCATGGCATTGAAGTAATTAAATCAAGAGTTGAAGGGCATATATATGTAAAAATGGCCTGGGTTGGCATTTGGAAAAAGCATAGGCCGTATATGTAATTGCTTAGGGAAAAAAGACTATAGATGTAATAATCTCTTGATTTATTTATGGATTTAGTTGTATACTTTAAAACGCATTAGCTGATATAAGTTTTGTTATTGTGTATAAGTTATTTTATTTTTATACTTTTTTAATATAAACAATGATTTGTCATTAATAATATTTATTTTATCTTTTGTATATTATTAGACATTCCATTAATTTGATGTGATGATATTATATTTTTAAAGTTATAATTAGTATGTATAATGGATATTAATTACTTGTGCATTTTTTATTTTTATACTTTATAATATTAGGTATCACATTGTGTTTTTAGTAAATAATTCATTTTAATTAGTGTACCTTTTGTGATTTGCAATTAATTCATAAATATAATTTTTCAATGATTTTTTTTTTTTGGATATGTCATGATTTGGTCAAAGTTTTTTTTATATAAAAGAGTTTTGGTTATTCATTTATGTTAAAAAATATTTTGATTTCATTCAACTTGGAATTATCTCCAAAAACATATATTTGCCCAGTAATTTAGTATTTTTTTTTTAAATTTACATATGTATATATTTTGGTTCATTTTAATTTTTGATGATTTATGTTTTAAATTATGTAAATTCATGTTTGTTTTTAGACACTAAAACTTTTTAGTTTTTAGTCTACCTAAATTTGTAAGTTGTATCTGAAACTCTTTTAATTTATGTTGCTTTGTCTTTTGTTATGCTTTTTATTGCTTTGTTTATTTTTGTGTTATTTGCATTTCATATTTTATTTTGTTTAGCAATATCTCATTACTACTGCATATTTACTTTATGTACTACATAATGTGTTTTGCGCGCTAACATCAAAATAAGGGGAAATTGTTAGTACATTGTTTGATTAGATTTTGATGTGTGCAAAATATACTCTTTGATATATGGTTTACTAATCTTATTTTTGAATTTAGAAAGCTAAGGAATTTACAGTGTAAAAGGAGAATCTACAGCTACTAAGTTGTTAAACCTACAGCTGGACAAGACCTTGCAGCTATAAAGTTGTTCCTACAGCTGGAATCAAATTTGCAGGAACTGAAGTTGTAAAGTTCAAGAAAGCCTACAACTGAGAAGACTGTTTGAAGATTAAAGTACAAGTTTAAGGATAGGAAGGATTATCAAGACCCTTATAACTCATATTAGTGAAGCAATTATGCACTGACTAAAGAGTACTTAAAGAAGGTTTTATCATGACGATCTGGAAGATTAATTAAGTTTAAATTCAAAGATGAACCTGAATTCTGAAAATAAAGACAAATAGTACAACCAGTACTATTCTGTGTAAAGGAGGAGGACCACCTCATACATGTGAGATTTATAGAGAGAAAGAGGAGCCTTATCCAAAATTTAAATTTGAATTTTTAACGGATAAGACACACTTTTTTCACGATAAATAGAGGAAGAATTCAGAGGCAACATTAACAACAACCTGAGCAAGCAAGCATTCACTCTGAGCAAGTCTACAACCAACAAATACTCTGAGAGCATATTCATTTTTCATTGTGATTCATAGGATAGTTGGTTAGCTGATACAATAGAGAGAAGTTGAGATCCACTTTTGTAGGAGTTGAGGTAACCACCTTCCACTTGAATAACCTCTACTCTAACTCCCTCTTTTCCAGATCCTTCCAGGCGCGTCATGAACATTCTAGTACGTGTAAGAATAATCGTCGTTCACCGCTATTGACCTGAAACAACACCAAGGACAAATATTCGAACAACACTAAAAAGTTAGTCTTTAGAACGAATTTCCTGGAGGATGGGTTTGATTCCAGATATGATCCATACTGGCCTCAACACTCACATCAACAGAGTGAATCTAGTTCTGAGGGGGAATTACTTGTATTGATCTTTGTGATCACTTCTTAGTGAATTTGGCACCTGAGTGGTATAACAGTGGATGTAGGAGGTCTTACTCATAGACTCTGAACCACTATAAACTTTGTGTTTACTTATTGCTTTATTTATTTATTGCTTTGTGTACTGCCTATTTAATTTCTGGTACATTCATCATTACTCTTGAAACTGCATAAAACTTTATGTTTTCACAAAGGAACTTAAATCTACAGTTGTAGACTTCATAGTCACTCAGTTGTTAGTTTCATTGTTCACATTATTTTTCATTAACACACACTTTATTTTCGCTACACAGTACAGGTTTTCCAATACACTCTCAAGTGTGAAAACCCCTCTGATTTTGTCTGCAAGTTGTTTGTTTTAAGTTTGTAATTTTGTAACTTTGCAGTTGTAAACTTTCATAGTCTACAGCTGTAACATTTGTGGTCCAAAACTCTTGTACATTATTTTTAAACTTATTGAAGGTACTTGAAAGGTGCTAGTATCCCTTTTGAGAAAAAAGTTTAAAATTGTTTTAAAGGACTATTCACCCCTGTTGAGCAATTCTTATAATCAAATGTTTATGTGGCTAATAATCTTATGGAATCACTCAATCAATAATCTAAGATGATGAATTAGGTGTAATAGTATGAATTCTTGAGAGAAAATAGAGAGAGAAATATTGTAAGTGGGTTTCTTGTATTAGGAAAAATCAGATCCTTACAAATGAACTCATTTCACCTATTTATACCCTTGAAAGGGTGAGGTGGCACAATTTTAAGCCACATGGCCTCTGGAGGTGACAAGTGTCCTCCACTTGTCATCCTCTTGGCCACTTGCTCCACTAACCTTAACCCAACCGACCTACACTCCTTATAGGTTCTCTGGACATCTCTGTGTCTTCATCCCAGGGAGCGATGGTCGATCACAGGGGCGAGCAACATGGCGAGCAGATAGGCGAGCATCTGGGGCTTAACTTCGTGGCTTGATGCCTCGCCACCTCCGTGTTGGGCGAGCAAGGTGGCGAGCAGGTGGGAGAGCACCAGAGGCTTGGCCTTGTGGCTTGGTGCCTCGTCATCTCCAAGCTGGGCGAGCAAGATGGCGAGCAGGTGGGCGAGCAACATGGACCTGGCCTTGTGGCTTGGCGCCTCGTCATCTCCAAGATGGGCGAGCAAGGTAGCGAGCAGGTGGGTGAGCAACATGGACTTGGCCACGGGGGCTTATTGCTTTGTCAGCCAGGGCTTGGGCGAGCAATCTGGCGAGCATGCTGGCGAGCAACTTTCACTTCAGCTTATTTACACTTTAATTGTTCTTTAATCATTGGACTTTTATCCTTTTATCAACATTTGCCCCTCAGCATATGCTTTGATTTGATTTTCTATATCAAAGGATATGCTGGAATGATAACCACAAAAGGCTTGTTCAGATTATTTCTCAAGATTGCCGAGCAATCAGGTGAGCATTTCGGTGAGCATCTCGGTGAGCAACGTGATGCTTGGCTTAGTGCTCGGCATTAATGCTCGACCCTCTGCCCATTTCCCGCCTTAGTTCTGAGTGATGTTTCGTTAACCGAGGTGTCTCCTCATCAATCATGCCCTTCAGTTACACGAAAAGTCGCGCCCATTTAAAACTTTTCAAATCTTTGCAATTTGATCCTCGAAATTCCTTCTCCTTCTATCTTTAACCCTAATGTATAAATAGGGATTTTCTTCACTCTCATTTTTTTCTTCACTTACGCATCCTCTGCAAATTCCGGCGATAATCCTTTTCGAGATTTCAGACATTCTTCGTTCTCTTCTTACTTCTCGTGGTGATCCTGGGATTTCGATTCAAAGGTAATTTCTTTCTCTTTTCCTTATTTTTCATTTTCCCTGGTGTCACTCTTTCTTCCTTGTTCTTGAACCTTTTTATTTTTGTGCTTGTTGTTCACCGGATTCTCTTCGGCCATATTTAATCTGGGTCTAGGCTGCGAAATTTCCGATCTGTAATTAACACACTCCTAGGACAACTCTTCTTTTCTTCCTCTTTTCTTGAAAATGTCATCATCTTCAAGCCGTACAATATCTCATCGGAATCCGGGTAAATGACCTGTGGAAGAAGGTGGTCCGATTGTCGGTCTCTCATCCGTGCACATGGCAGGATCTGATCCTAAAATCATAGGGGTTGCTCGCCCCGAGGCGGAGGGGGGCGAGCATCTTGGCGAGCAACTGGGCGAGCAGTCTGGCGAAGTTGTTGAGCAGCCTGCTACTCGCCCAGAAGGTGATAATCAGGAGCTCGTTGAGGTGCCTTCTAGCAGCAATGATGAAGATGACTCTGTCACCGAATAGTTTGAGTCTGTAGGCTTCCCGTAACCTCACATGTTGGAGAGGTCCATCCCTGAGGTTATCGTGTAAGAATTCGACTGGAGAGCGTATTACGAACTATACACTGCTGACTTCCCTACTCCTCCTCGACAATATCGAGACCTTGAAGAGGATGATCGCACCAACTACAAGGCCAACACCGTGGAGAGTGTCATTGATGAAGATGACCTTGACAGTATCCGGAGGTTATACCATATCCCATGTGATGTAACAATGTATGTCCCTCGGAAGAATGAGAGGGCTGATTGTCCCCCGGAGGAACTGACGGCGATCAATATGCACACCTTAGCCGCCGGGGTGACGTTACCTTTATATCCACTCATTGGACGCTTCCTGGAGACTACGGGTTTAGCTATCACACAGCTTACACCCAATGCCTGGACGTACATGCTGTCTCTCTGTACAGTCTTCGCCTTGGAGAAGTATAAAGACCGCCTGACTCCGCAAGAGGTGAACTATACCCTCTGCCTCAGTAAGTGTTCTGAGGAATGTCAGGGTTACTATTACCTGAAGGCCCGGAGTGATATGAGGATTCTTGAGGGACTGCCCAATAAGGTGAAGGACTGGAAGGAGCAGTTCTTTTTTATTGGCAGAGATTGGCGGGCACCAGATAATAATGAGGGACTTGGTGGACGTATCATGTCGCCTACAGAGTTTCGCGAGTTGCAGCGTAGGACTCATTTGTACATAAATGTTATATTTGATATCTGTGTTTAACGCCTCGTCTTTTTGTTGCAGGTCTGACTCCTCAGCGTTGGAAAAAGACAAGTCTTTCTGAGGAGCTCAAATTTACTTGCATCCTTGTTTGTCGCCAGAACAAGAAGGACAGGATGTTTGAATACCTGAACAAGCCCAGCGCCGCATCGCCTCGGGGTTGATCACAACTCCTCACCACTTACGAGCTCAAGTTGCTCGTCCCGCAGGTATATTTGTTATGTCCCTTAGATTTGTTGTATCTCGAAATTTTTTCTAACTCTTTTCATGTCTTTCTAATGTTTTGCAGCCGCAGAAGTTACTATCGCCATCCCCCCATCTTTTCAAGCGTTGAACCCGAGGTTTGGGATGGCATGAACCAAGAGAGACCCCCCTTCCGTCGTGTTAGCCGCTCAGAAGGCTGCTCAAGCAAAGAAAGATGCAGGCACCGGGCCGAGCACTCGATCCGCAGCTCCTCCAAGGCTCCTCGTGGATCCCCCAGTGGTGGTAGTCGTCGCTTACTCCAAGGTGATGGCTCACGCATTGAGCGTGAGGGGGAGGCTGCCAAGAGGGCAATGACCACCAGGGCTTCAGGTTCTGGAGGCTCGGGTCGGGCGGAGGTTTCGGAGCCCACGATCTCAGTTTCTGCCGGCACCTCTACTGCCCCTGCACCCATACGCTCTGTGGGGTAACTGACGGATATTTCCTATCTCGGATGGGATCAAGATCGGGCAGCAGGGTAAGATCTCACAACTTGCAGCATTCTAACACTTAGAGTTTTCTGGAAATTTTCTAAGTGTTTCTTGTATGATCTTTTATGTAGGTATGATCCCTCGCGTTATCTTCATCGAAGCGCAGCTGTGCATCAGTTTGTGCTTGCTCGGCCACCCAAGACTCTTAATGAAATTCAGGGTCCCGTCCGAAGGGCCATTGAAGCTGTAACCCATCACTGGACACAGCCTCAGGATGCTATCATGCAGCATCAGTCGGTGACGGACAACATCTGCACCGTTATGCAGCATTCAAGTGGAGCCCTCATCATAGCTCAGTGCGCGATCGAGCAGGTCCTGACTCTAGAGAAGTCCTATGCCGTGCTGAATGATACTATGAGGAAGGAGAGGGATGAGGCGAAAAAGAAGGTAGCTGCCTCGGAAGCCAAAGCCAAAGCCTCCCTGGATGCCGAGCAGTCAGCGATTGCAAGTACTGAGAAGGCCAAGGCCGAAGCTGATAGTCTTCGTGCCGAGTTGGTAAGCATGAGGGCCCAGTTAGAGGAGAGTCGAGTAGCCCGTGGGAAGGTTTTGGAGTTGGAAAGAGAACTCCAGGCTACTCGCACTCAGTTGGTCGAGCACAAGGCCCAGCATACCGATTGTTATACTGCCGATGTTGTTGCCGACATACGAGCTGAATCTTCTGACTTTGGTTTCATTTACGCCTTTGCCGAGAACCTCCGAGACTATCACCATGCTGTTGGTGAAAATGAGGACCCTTGGGAGGCCTTGAAAAAAGAGTTCACTGACTTTCTCACCGACCGTTCTCCCAAGGATGGTTTGGTTGTTGATATTGGGGACCTCGAAGAGATGGGTGTCGATCTGAGTTCCGTACCTCCGGGTGTTAGGATTATTGGTGGAAGCTATCCACCTCTCCAGATCGATGCTCGAGATGATGCAATGGTAGACACTGAAGGTCTATCTCCTATTGAGGTCCTCCCGGGTCTCTCTCCTCAAGGTACTGGTGGGCAGGCAGACGACCAGGCCGACGAGCAAGTTGGTCATTTGGGTGAACAAGTTGGCACCCAACCTGGCGAGCAGACAGGCGACCAGGCTGGCGAGCAGTAGGGTGTCTGACCTCTTTTTGCCTTGAACTTTTTGTTTTTTATTTTCAACTTTTTGCTTCTTCGCCGTCGAAGGCGCCCCATATGTATTTGAACTCCTTTTGTCATCAATGAACATGCAGTTTCCTTTCCACCGAGTTTGTTTATACTTGTATTTTGTTGATATTTTTGTCTAAGTTACTTACTGCTCATTTTTGTGTATGATGTTTTAATTGATTCGTCTTACTTTTCCTTTTGCAGAATCGCGAATTTACACCTTTTATTTTTCATCTTTTTCGATGTAGGCTTATTGATTGGTAAGGACCCCCTTTTACTGGTATATCTATAGGGTTAGTCTCAGTACCTTGCCTTTATTTTTGACTCGTAAGTCTTTTGAGCTTATAACTTGAGACATTCTTTGGTACGTCAATTTCTTAAAAACATAAGACGTTCGCACAAACTCTTCTTGAAAGGAAACATCTTCTTATTCAACATAATGTGACTTTACAAACTTGACTCTATTTTAACCAAACCTGCTTGCCCCTATACATGTTGGGCGAGCAAGGTTTTAAAAGAAAATTTTTTACAAGTCTTTACTGGTAGAACTTCTTGAGGTGTGCAGTGTTCCAAGTGTATGACGAAGGGTTGCCTTGCATATCTTCCAAGTCATACGTCCCATTTGGCCAACTCTTTGTTACCTTGAATGGACCTTCCCATCTTGGACCAAATACTCCCGTTGGGACCTGCTAGTATCTTTCTCATGACCAAATCACCAACTTTGAACTTTCTATCCTTGACCTGTGAGTTGTAGTATTTTTCTGCTCGTCGTTTATAGACCGCATTCCTTTGCTCCGCCGAAGCTCACGTCTCTTCAATTAGATCCTTTTCAACTGCCATATCATCCTCGTTTGTTCCTTCATCTTATCTGATTATCCTCCATGTCCGATGCTGAACTTCTACCGGGATGACTGCTTCAACTCCGAAGGCCATGGTGAATGGTGTCTCCCCGGTACTCGTCCTATAAGTCCATAGGACCTCCAGCAGCTCGTCAGCCCAACTGCCCTTTCTTTCTTCCAATCGGATCTTCAGGATGTATTTCAAGATCTTGTTCATGGCTTCGACCTGTCCATTCGACTGAGAATGGTATGGGGTGGAATAATGTTTCTTGATATCCCACAAAGCGCAGAAGTCTCTTAGCTTACTTCCATCAAACTGCCTTCCATTATTTGTGACGATCGACTGTGGTAACCCAAATCTACACACCAAGTTTTTCCAAATGAAACTTATCATTTTTTCTTGGGTTATGGTCGTTAAAGCTTCAGCTTCGGCCCACTTAGTGTAATAGTCCACGGCCACCACTACGAATTTTACTCCACCTTTTCCAGGAGGGAATGGGCCGATCAAGTCGATACCCCATTTAGCAAATGGCCATGGACTATACACTGATTTTAATTCTTGCACCGGGGTATGGATGCTTGGAGCAAACTGCTGACACTTCAAACACTTTTTAGCAAATCTGATTGCATCTTTTCGAAGTGTTGGCCAGTAATATCCTTGCCTAATAGTCTTGTAAGCCAGGCTTGCCCCCCGGCGTGGCCTCCACATATTCCTTCATGAATTTCTTCTAACACCTTCTGACCTTCTTCCGGGGAAAGGCATCTGAGTAACGGAAGCGAGATTCCCCTCTTATATAACTGCCCCTCGATCATTGTGTATCTGGCAGCTTGTTTCACAACTCGTCGTACTTCCCACGGATCTCTCGGCTGCTCTCCATTGGTCAAGTATTTAATGATAGGTGTGCGCCAATCGTCGGAGGTCATCTGTTGATTGTTCACAAGTTGTTGCCCCCTCTTCAACACTTGATTAACATAATCAAATGTTGAAGGATTAGTCAGCTTCGTTATCACAACCTCCGAGATACTGGCTTCTCCGGTGCTTGTAGCCAATCGAGCTAGTGCGTCTGCTTATGTATTCTCTAGCTGGGGGATTTGCTCAATGTACACCTGGTCGAACTTGGATATCAGATGTGGCACGATCCTTTGAAAGATGATCATTTATCGATCTTTTGCTTCGTATTCACCTCGGACTTGAGATACTATGAGATGTGAATCTCCGAAAATTTGAAGTCTGGTTGCCCCCACAGCTAATGATAGTCTCAATCCCGCAATATGTGCTTCATATTCAGCTTCGTTGTTAGTTGCTAGGAAGTCGAACCTTATTGCTGAGGTAAATACTTATTTGTCGGGACTTACTAAGATAACACGCGCACCAGCCGCGGAACTTGTTACTGAGCCGTCTACGTAGAGGTGCCATGGATATATACGTCCCCTCGTCGGATCTTGAGGGTAGGTTAGCTCTACTATGAAGTCTGCTAGAGCCTGCCTTTTGATCGCTGTTCGGGGAGCGTAGGTTATACCATATTGGCTGACCTCTAGTGACCACTTTAGTAATCATCCGGTAGTGTCGGGTCTGTGTAAGATTTGTCTCAAGAGGAACATCGTTAAGCCTTCCACATGGTGGTCAAAGAAGTAGGGCCGAAGTTTCCGTACGCTCATCACCAATGCGAATGCCAACTTCTCCATTGGGGAATACCGCAGGTCCGCCTCATGTAGTACCTGGCTAACATAATATATTGGCAAGTGTGTCTTGCCCTCCGCACGTACCAATGCTGAACTTATGGCCACCTCCGATGCTGCCAGGTACAAATATAACTTTTCTCCTAGCACGGGCTTTGACAGGATATGGGGGTTGCTGAGATAGCTTTTTATATCTTCGAACGCCCTTTGACAGGCATCAGTCCAGACATAGTTACTCTTCCCGGTTCTTTTGCATATGCCTTTGCCTTTGATGGACTCAAAGAATGCCCTATTCTTGTCCCCTGATCTGGATATAAATCTGTTCAACGCCGCAAGACATCCCGTGAGTCTTTGAACAGCTGGCAAATCTTTTGGTGGTCACATCTCCAGGATGCACTTGACTTGTGTGGGATTAACTTCTATCCCTCGCTGACTCACCAAATGTCCCAAAAATTTCTCGGACTGCACTCCAAAGCTGCTTTTCTTTGGATTCAACTTCATGTTATATGTTCTCATGATGTCGAATGCTTGTTTGAGGTGCTCCAGGTGGTCTTCCTTTCTAAGGCTTTTCACCACAATATCATCGACGTATACCTCCATCGTGTCACCAATATGTTGGTCGAATATCTTGTTGACTAGTCTTTGATACGTGGCGCCGGCATTAATTAACCTGAAGGGCATCCTTTTCCAACAAAACAAGTTTTTGTTAGTGTAAAAGACTGTGTGCTCTTAATCATCGGGATGCATTGCGATCTGGTGGTACCCCGCGAAGGCGTCCATAAATGCCATTATCTCGTGTCCTGCCGTATTGTCCACCAACTGGTCAATATGAGGAAGTGGGAAGTTATCCTTGGGACATGCAGCATTGAGGTCCGTGAAGTCTATACAAAGCCTCCACGTTCCATTTGGCTTGTTGACCAGGACAGGGATCGCCACCCATTGCGGGCATAACGCCTCTTGTATAAGTTTATTATCTAAATACTTCTTCACCTCGCCAGTTAATGCTTCATACTTGTCGGGTCCGTACTTTCTTCTTTTCTGACGCACGGGTTTCTTCCTGGGGTCGATGTTGACATAATGGCATGCATGTTCAATTGGTATTCCTGTCATATCTTTTTGCGACCATGCAAAGACGTCCAGGCTGGCACGTAGAAACTCCTCTATCTTACTTCTGTATGGTTCCTCCAACTCCGCCCCAATAAAAAGTTCTAAGTCCTTTTTATTGGGATTTACCTGTATAGATCTTAGTTCTTCAACCGGAGTGGCACGTCGCTTCTTGCCTTTCCACCGTGGGTCCTCGATGGGTCCTTCTAGATGCATGTCCACCTCCATCGGGACCGGCTCGTAACTCAACCGAGGCTCAATATCTTCTGTTGTACTCGTCTGACCTCCAGGTGCTATCTCTACATCACCACCCGCTTCGACAACGGTTGTCGGAACATCGTCTTGAACCTCCGCGCGACCTTCCACTTGACCCCCTGTCTGTTGACCTTGAAGGGGTGTATCATCTACCTCAATCTCCTCCGGTGTTTGATCAACTTCCATCATCTCGGTGTCGATGGAGATAGCATCTAAGATGTTAGGTTCATCAGGGGAATGTTGTGGCGTTACGTCTTCATAGACTAACACCTAAGTGACAGGCTTCTTCAGGGTCAGCAAACATTCTCTTGCTTTCTTTTGGTCCCCTTTAACCGTACCTGCACCTTTTAAAGTTGGGAATTTGATACAGTAGTAGTAAGTGGAACATGCAGCCTTGAATTCAGAAATGAAAGGGCAGCCGAGGAACCCATTATAGGTGGATGGTTGATCTACGACCAAAAAATCTAACAACCTAGTCATCCTCCTTTCTGGGTCCTCTAGCGCTACAAGTTCTACTGACAAACGTATTACACCTAGTGGGATGGTCACAGCCTCTCCGAATCCCACTATTTTATGATTACAGTCTTCTATATAAGACTCGTAATCTCCTAGCTGATCTAGCGTCTTCTTAAATAGGATGTTCGTATATGCTCCCGTATCCACTAGCAGCCGGTGCACTCTCGTGTTCATGATATTTGCACTGATGACTAGAGAGTCATTGTGCGGTGTAAGGATTCCCTCGAGGTCTGCTTGAGAAAAGACCAAGTCCACTGTAGGCTTTGCCGGCACCTTAGATCCGGACCCTGTCTCTTGCACTTGGTTGACTGCTAGGATTTCTATCTTCTTTTATCTTTTTGATGCCGGGCGGCCGTCAACCATTCCTCCAGCTGAGCCAATTTCCTCAAGTACAAGGATCTCACGGTTAGGCTCCTGATGTGTTGGCATTGCTAGCGGACCTCTTTGCACTTGCCTATTTGGGGCCCTTTTCGTTTCATCACTCTCATCCTCATCCAAACCCCCTTGTCTCGGCTGTCGTTGTCTTTTCCCTGGAGCTTTCTTAACGAATTCCGCAAGCTTTCCGTCTTCATAAAATTTCCACAATTATTTCAAGAGGTCACGGTACTCGCTGGTGAAGTGTCCGATACTCTAATGATAAGCACATAATTTGTTTGGGTTTTATCTTGCTTCTATCTTGTCTGATTCTAGGGGGTGCGGCTAACATGTCTTGGTCTTTCACGGCAGTAAATACATGATCAATCGTGGTAGCCAACACCTGATTAAGTTTTTCCTTGTATTCCGCAGTATCTTCGAATGACTTTAAGTTCTTGGGAGCTTTGTATCCACTGCCACTAGGTTTCTTGCCGTTCCTCTTCTCATCGGCTTCCATTCCCAATTGTTTTTCCATAGCTTCTTGCATTGCCACTTATACACCAGCTTTGTGGCGGAACTCAGTGTATGTACTAGGACAGGATAAATGCATTTCCTTCCACAGGTCTGTTCCTTTACGTAGTCCGGCCATAACAGCAACAACCTTGGTGTCATCACTGACTGATTCTCCCTCAAAAAGGATCTTGTCAAAGTGCTCAAGGTATTGCTGATCGATTTCTTCGGCCCCTTGTGAAAAGTTGGCCAGTCGATGCTTTTGTGTCAGGTATGTCCTGAACCCCGAAAAATGGGACAGGAACTCTCTAGTCAACTGGCCAAATGATTGAATGGACCCGGGTGCCAACGCTGAGAACCACCTATGGGCACGGTCCCCCAAGGTCAAGGGAAAGTTTCTGCACAGAGTCGCATCTGATGCCCCCATGGAGATCATGTAGTCGGCATATTTGGATATGTGCACCTTGGGGTCGGACTCACCCTCGTACAGTACCAGTGATGGAAACTGTATCTTCTTCTGTATCGGTGCCATGACGATGGTTGTGGATAGTGGTGAGACTGGGAGATGGCCACTTGTTCCCGCAAGTCCTCTACTGCTTTTTTCAGTTTTTCTATCTCCACGATCGACTACCCACGAGATGATCCCCCTCCTCGAGGCTGTCCCTGGTGCACTTCATATTGACGTGCTGCCCCAAGCAGTCCCTCACTTCGGGCGACCTCCCTATGTGGTCGTTGGAGGTTGCTTGCATCATTCGGGCACAACCTCTCGGATGCCCGTCTCCTCAACCGGTCTTGGACAGACCTCCGCTGATGTCTCGCATCTGACTCACAGGGCTCTTGACGTTGTGAGTATCCGGACCTCCCACCTTCCGAGTGATGGCTTAATTCATTCTGCCTATCCCCCTGAGACCCCTCATGATGTCTGGGCTGCTCAGTTGCTCGCCCAGCTGGTCGCCCCTCAGCTCGCTGGTCTGATCGTCTGGGTTGGGGTCCCAGGCAATCGCACATTTTCTGCTTGCCTTTTGAAGTTTCAGGGGCGACTCGGCCGCTACTTGCCTCTTCTTCCTGGGCGTGGTAACTCGTCCTCGTCTCATGCCTAGTCTCCGTAGGGGCCGCTTGTATCAGGGACTGACGAGCCACCACCACTTGCTGCCTTTGCATCTGTTTGAGCATGGACATCGCCCTCTCAATGTCCTCCGGGGTTTTGAGCATCGACTCGATGGTAGCTTCGATTTATGGACCAACTGGAGCCGCAGGTAACGCCGGGACTCGAGTCAATTCAGTTTGTCGCCATCCCGTGGGCTTTTTCCCCTTCCACCTTCGACTGGTCGATGTGGTACAGGATTCATCGTGGGAGGCTTCGTACATTTGTCTCATCATTTTTACGGTAGAAATGGTGTGTAGGAATCGAATTTTTGAAGAAATTCTTTTCTAGCTCTTGGTCGTGAGAATAATTATTTTTCTCAAGAACACTCACACTTGAAAATTTTCTTTTGTTCTTCACACTCCTTACCAAATTCGTACGATTGTTCTTAAGGAAGTAAGAAAATGACGCAAATTTCTTTAATTGACGGAGGTTCGGGCCCTCCTTCTAGCGCCAAATTGTTGAACAATTCTTATAATCAAATGTTTATGTGGCTAATAATCTTATGGAATCACTCAATCAATAATCTAAGATGATGAATTAGGTGTAATAGTATGAATTCTTGAGAGAAAATAGAGAGAAAAATATTGTAAGTGGGTTTCTTGTATTAGGAAAAATCAGATCCTTACAAATGAACTCATTTAACCTATTTATACCCTTGTAAGGGTGAGGTGGCACAATTTTAAGCCACATGGCCTCTGGAGGTGACAAGTGTCCTCCACTTGTTATCCTCTTGGCCACTTGCTCCACTAACCTTAACCCAACTGACCTACACTCCTTGTAGGTTCTCTGGACATCTCTGTGTCTTCATTCCTGGGAGCGATGGTCGAGCACAGGGGCGAGCAACATGGCAAGCAGATAGGCGAGCATCTGGGGCTTGACTTCGTGGCTTGATGCCTCGCCACCTCCGTGTTGGGCGAGCAAGGTGGCGAGCAAGTGGGCGAGCACCATAGGCTTGGCCTTGTGGCTTGGTGCCTCGTCATCTCCAAGTTGGGCGAGCAAGGTGGCGAGCAGGTGGGCGAGCAACATGGACTTGGCCACATGGGCTTATTGCTTTATTAGCCAGGGCTTGGGCGAGCAATCTGGCGAGCAGCTCGGCGAGCAACTTTCAGTTCAGCTTATTTACACTTTAATTGTTCTTTAATCATTTGACTTATATCCTTTTATCAATAACCCCCCCTAGACTTTTACCACTTATTAGGGACTAACACATGTTTTGATATTTATCCTATAACTTTAAATATTTTATTTTATTTTAGTCCTTTTAATAGAAGAGCAATATCATATTGTATTATCCAAAAAATCAAAAGAAGGTTTAAACTTATAGCACTAATATCCAAAAATTAAAATTAAAAGTAATAATATTAAAAATTTCAATACTTTTAAAACCAATATCAACAATATTATGTTATCAAATATAATTTTTAATATTCTAATTTAATTATATTTTTTCATATTTTGTAACTTTTATTGGAATGTTAACCTCAATAAATAAAATATGGAATCTATATGTCAATATAATACTAAAGAGTCTTTGTTTGATAATTTTAATAAAAAATATTTAGGTGGTGTATTTTTTAGTATTGTTACTTTTTGGCATTTATAATTTATGCATTTTTCTATGTTATAAATAATTACAATTTTTAATTCTATTGGTTGGATGTAGTATTATGTGTATTTGTTGAATAAAATGTGTTTATAAAATATTCAAAATTGATTTAATAATTTGGGGTTTTTTTAATTTAACTTATCCATTTTCATAAATTTTTTGAAAAATTGAGTATTTGACACAAATATAATTTTTTGTTAAGAGTTTTAGTCTTTTTTAACTTTTTTTTGTTTATTAGATTTTTTTGTCTTTAATTTTATATTTTGAAGTGAGTAATAATTTATTTAAAATCTTTCTTAAGATAAAAACTTGTATGAACCCGAGTTCACCGTGAACTAGGGTTATCAATTATCACTGTTATGTGTATAGACTATCACTGTTATGCATATATATTATCATTTTCAAAATATCAAGTGTATTTTTATAACAGTGATAGTATATATGAATAACAGTGATAGTGATTATACATAACAGTGATACGAGTTCATGTGAACTTAAGTTCACAAGTGACCTACTCCTTTCTTAAAGAATATTGCAATTGTATTAAATCTTAAATTTGTTTAAAGAAGAAATATTAATTTTACAATTAAATCATGTACTAAAATTTTGTCATACATTGTTGATAGAATTTACTAATCGTGTTTTTATGTGGCTTTTATAACGTATTAATTCTACCAAACAATAATCTAAGATTTCGTGTTTATGTTCATGAGAGAACTATATGGAAAGAGAAAGTGGAGGGTTTAGAGGGAGAAAGTATTTGTGTATTATGATTGGAATTGTTTGTAATAGTTACATGAGAGGTCTTATTTATAAGTGTGCGAGTGTGAGGTGAACCTTACGAGCCTATTTGGCTTCGGTGTTGACGAAGGTCTGTAACCTTCGTCTTGGTCCCCCCACACTGCTCCCCTTAAAACGCCTCGTCCTACTACATGCATATTCTATACTATTTGTACATATCCCGAAGGTACACTGGTCCTGAGCGAGCTCCTTAGGCGAGCTCCTGGGCCTTATGCTATTTCTAGGGGTAATGCGACGTCAGACCTCGGCGAGGTCCCCTTTTTGACAGGGGCAAGCTCCCCCTCGAGAGGGGTAGCTCGCCCGTACCTCCTTCCCTGGCACCTCTGGCCTTCGACCTCGGCCTACTAGGGGCTTGGGCGAAGTCCTCGCCCACCTCGGCGAGCTCCTTCGCGTTGGCCTTGGTCAGGGCTGGCGATTTGGCTCTTGCACGAGTGGGCTACCTCATTAGCCTGGGGATAATTTCATAATCATTTCTGGGTAGTTCGCCTTGTCAACATTTGCCCCCCAGCTCGCTCTCATCATGATTTATCTAATGTGTGGGCGAGCTGGCTTACTTCTTGGGTGGGAACCTGAGTATTGGCGAATTGCCTCGGACATGTGCGGAGCTACGAGGGCGAGCTCCCTTTCGTGACGGTTCGAAGGCCGACATGGCGCGGGATCCCAGGCGTCGTGGACTCCTTTTTAGGCGTTATTTCCCACGCCAATCATGACAATATTTTCAAATTTTTGCACGTCGGTCCCTGGTCTTCCGGAAAATTCGAGCTCGCCCCCCTACCTATAAATAGAAGGTACCCAGGTCCATTTCTCACTTTCGTAAACCCGAATTCTCAGAGCTTTCTTCCGGCGAGCATTATTATTGCAACCGATGGATTTTCGAAGGCTCTTCAAGGTAGAATTCGAATTTTCTTCTCCTTTCTTCTTCCTTTGCAGATTGTTTCTTGTTTCTCTTTTACATTTGCCACGTCTTTGGAAATTTTGAACGTTTCTGGCGACTTTTCACCATTCCGACCATCTCTGTACTGTAACTCCGGCTATCAGAATTCTTGGACTATTTTTTAGCCTTTTAAACTTCACTGGAACGATGTCGACATGATCCTCGAGTAGAACCCCTTCGAACTGAAATCCCGAGAAGCGACCTGTGACTGGAAATGAGCCGCTTCCCCACGTCACCCCGATAATGATCGATTCGGGTTCTGAGTCGGCCTCCGTAGCTCGCCCGATCTCCAGCGAGCTACTGGGCGAGGTCCGAACCAATTCGGGGGAGGAAGCTACTAACTCCGGCCAGAGCGAGGAATCCAACCTCCGCGAACTCTGGCGAGATTTTGAGTTAGCTTCAAATGACGCTCTGGCCAAGGATGAGGAGGTTGTCGAGGCCGCGGGGGATGAAGAGGTCGCTGAGGCCGGTGAGGAGGTCACCGCGGTGGATGAGCCCGAGGGTGACCTCGGCGAGGTGACCGTCGAATACCTCCACGCCATTGGTTTTCCAGAGCCCCAACTCCTCGAGCATCAAGTCTCTGGCGAGGTCGTCCACCCTTTTAATTGGGAAGAGTATGTCGCCGAGCATGTGGCGAATTTCCCCTGCCCAGACCGATTACTCCCCGCCGATCTATAGGAGGTCACCCCGTCTAATTACAAGGCTGGCGGGGTAGTCAGTATTATCAACGAGTACTCCCTTCCCAACATTCGCAAGAAGTTCCGCATTCCGCTTGACATCTTCATCTACGCCCCCGAGAAGAATGAGCGGGCTAATTCACCTCCTGAAGGGTTGATCGCCATCAACATTCATACCCTCGAGGCCGGGCTCACATTGCCTCTACGCCCGATTATCGGCCAGTTCCTCCTCGATAGCAATCTCGCCATCACCCAATTCACCCCTAATGCTTGGAGCAATCTCCTTGCTGCTCTATCTGTCTTTGGGTTGGAGGGTTACGAGAACTCGCTAACCTCGGCGGACCTGGGCGAGCTTTTTGTCATAACCCGACAAATAAAGGATGCCAAGGGATATTATTATCTTAAAGCTCACCCCGAGGAAAAGTTTCTGGGGGTGCTCCCGAATAAAGTTCACGATTGGAGGGAGCAATTCTTCTTCATAGGCGGGGACTGGCGAGCTTCCGACACCTATTCCGGGCGAGGCGGCCGCATACTTACCCCCGAGAGATACGGGGAGGCTAGCAGTAGGTCTCCCCTTTCGGTGTGCGTGGGTTAGATTAGATTTACTAATCTAATTTTCTTTCTTTTTGCAGCTCCAAAGCACCACAAGTCCAGCCGGGGGAGACCTAGGGTATCGATCGAGTTTGACTTGGTGCGAGCCATCTGCTGTCTGAGGAACGAGAAAGATAGGGACATCGCCCACTTGTGCAAGCACCATTGCCTTCGGCTCGCTGGTCTCCACACCTTGCCACATCACCTCGCCCTGCAAGGTCTCGAACTTCCAGGTCCTCGATCTTGTAGGAGCTAGCCCTCTATGGTGCGTAGCTCGCTCAGGTGCTGACTTCGCTGCTCTGGTTCTTGCAGGTGGTAGCTTCATTGCTTTTCCCATCGCCGAGATCCTAGAAGCTTATCACGTGGTAGCTCGCAGGATAGAGATGGGTCCCCCTCGCCCGAATAAGCTAGCACTTCCCTCGGTACTCACCCTAGAAGCGAGTAAGAAAGTGGACCTCGCTACTAAGAAGGGCGAGGTCGAGGGCTCCGGGACCAAGAAGGGGCCGACGAAGGCTCCGCCGAAAGCCAAGGCCACGGAGATCGCCAGGGCCACTCGGGGAGGAGGCCGAGCTGGGGCCGTAACCGAGCGAGGCTCCCATCAGTCCAAGTGAGGCCTCCACCATGGATATGGGTCCCGTGTGGGAGATGACGAGGAGCAGGTTCGTAAGAGAGCTCTCCCGGGACTCCGAGACGATGAGGGATCTGAGCCTATTGAGCGAGCTGATACCAGGTCGGCACAGGGTGGCTCTGTCCAATCTACCGCTCCGATGGCGGTCACACCCATCCGGAGCTCGCCGCCTTCCCCATCCCCTTTCGGGGTTCAAGCCAATGACGATACGCTCTTGGGTTGGGATCCCGAGCGAGTTCAGTAAGTAGCTCGCCACTTTGGTCCCAGTTCCTCATATGTTTTATCTTTCTTTTCTAACTCTGAACTATTCAGACCTCGCAGCTATGCCCCTAATTCGCACCCCGGCCGACACGAGGCCATTCACGCCTATGAGAGGTCTCGCTCCCTGACCTCGATAAGCAGCCTTCCACCGGGTCTGGTGTGCAACGCGGTGAGCGAGGTGCCGAGGTTTTGGTCCACTCCCCAGGTGGTGACCGTCAACGGCCAAAACCTCACTGAGAATCTCCTCCTCTCGGCCCATTATGCAAGTGGGTTACTGCTTGCAAACCAAAAGGCATTGGAGCAGGCGGCCGAGCTGGAGGCAGGTCGCCAGGAGAAGAACAGGAGGGTGATCGCCTTGGTGGAGTCCGCCGACAAGGCCAAAAAGTTGGCAAAGCTCGCCGAGGACAAGGCCGCTGTATCCTTGGCCGCCGAGCAAAGTGCCCTAAAGCAGCTTGGCAACCTCCAACGGAAGCTCGCCAGGCTCGAGCAAGAGGCAGAAGCCAAGCTCAAGGCTAAAGAAGAAGAGCTCGCTGAGAAGCTCGCCTGAGAGGTCGATCAGCACAATTTGACGAAGAGGGAACTGGAGCTCCAACGGGGTCTGACCAAGGGTGCGGAAGAGGAGTGCACGAGGTTGGGGGCCAAGCTCTCGGCGAAGGTGAATGAGGTCGTCGAGCTCCGAAACAATGCCTCTTCCTCGGCTGACTTGGTGGCTATGAAAGCCGAGGCCTCGGATCGAGGTTTCGTGCAGTACTATGCCGAGGTCCTTAGGGCCCTCTGGTAGACTCGAGCTCATAACGATGATGAGGTCAAAGCCGTGGTGGGCGAGTTCAAGGAATGCTTGGACAGGGTCCCCTTCCCTGACGAAGCCGAGCTGGATATTGGCGACCTCCCAGAACTTGGGATTCCTTTGGATTTTATTCCGGCACGGTTCAAAATCATCAACACCGTCCCAGTGCTGGAATTGGAGGTCGCCAACAAGGAGGAACGGACCTCGCCCACCATGGAGCAGCTTCAGGATGCTTGTGGAGATGCCATGCTGAACCTCGGCGAGCTCGACACCAGCGGGCTCACGGGCAACATCACTTCTGAGGCCGAGCTCGCCCTTCCGACCGGCCAGGATGCCCCAAACCCTGCCGACGTCCCCACCGACCCACTGCTCCGGGTTCCTAGATTAGTCTCTTGCTTTCTTTTTTTTTTGCAAGTCTTAGTAGCTCGTCGGGCTGCATAGCTCGCCCAGAAGGAGCTTTCAATTTTTGTAAGTAACTCGAGCTCACCGGGCACGTGTAGCTCACCCAGAAGAAGCTCTTTTGCACTTCATACATGGTCAGCTGGTCGACCTCTGTGGCCAGCACCACTTCGTATACTTAGGAATTTTTCAAGTATTTTTTACTTGAAAATTTCATAAGTATTTTTGAATGAAACTTGATCTTTTGTTCCAACTCTGTCTACCTACGTTTTTTAGCTTTACGTTATAATTTTAATTGGCTCGTTTGTATACATTTTTCGGGTACTCAACTATTCGTCTTACTCTACTTTTGAGAAGCTAATCGTTCGTTTTACGTCACTTAGGACTACGAATTGTACCTCTATTTAAATAGTATGTATTCTTCGTCTTACACCACTTAGGGCCGCGAATTGCTCGTCTTAAACCACTTAGGGTAGCGAGTTGTACTTTGTTTGATTCACGTTGGGCAGTTGGGTTTCACGAACCTTGCCTTAGACGTTTTAATCGTCTTTTTCGCGAATTTTTCTAACTTATGGCAGTAGGTGCTTGGTGACCCTTTGGGAAGGGCACCTTCGCGACCTTGGGCACTTTGGCCTTTGCCTTCGAGTATTTTGATTAAAACATTTGGGACCTTGGTCCTTGCGCATTACGAGGCTTCGAACACTGGGTGGATCACGGACCATCGAGCAGTGGGTGAGCTATGGGAGCTCGCCTAGCTGGCGAGCTGTATGAGCTCCCCCAGCTCACATGACTTGGCAACTTTTCTGACTTGATAAATTTTCCCAACTTCTTATAGCAGCGTAATTTACATTGGTTGCGATCAACATTTTTTATGCGAACCTTTGTCTAGTCTATTACAAGATCTCAATTTATTGATAAAACTTTTTTAGATGCGCCGCACTCCAGCTGTATGACGAGGCGTTGCCTTCTGCGTCTTTGAGGTCATAAGTGTCGTTTTGCCAGGCTGCGGTGACCCGGAATGGTCCTTCCCAGTTTGACCCGAGTACGCCCGGTGGGGCCATCAGTTTTTTCTTCAGCACCAGGTCCCCAACTTTGAACTTTTGGTCCTGGACCTGGGAATTGTAGTACTTCTCGGCTCTACGCTTGTAAGTGACGTTTTTCATTTCTGACGAAGCTCTGGTCTCTTCGATCAGGTCTTTCTCTACTGCCAAGGCTTCGTCATTCTTTTCTTCATCAAACTCTACCACCTTCCAAGTCTTGTTCTGGACTTCGACGGGTACTACTGCTTCAGTTCTGAAGGCTAGTGCAAACGGTGTCTCTCTGGTGCTGGCCCGGTATGATGTTTTGTAAGACCATAGGACCTCCGGGAGTTCGTCTGCCCAGCTACCTTTCTTATCTTTGAGGCGGAGCTTCAGTATGTGTTTCAGAATTTTGTTAACCGCCTCGACCTGGTCGTTTGACTGTGGATGGTACGGCATCGAGTAGTTCTTCTTGATGTTCCACGAACTACAAAAGTCTCTGAGCTTCTGGCCGTCAAATTACCTTCCATTATCCGTGATGATCGACTGTGGGAGTCCAAATCAGCAGATCAGGTTCTTCCAGATGAAGCCGATCATTCTCTCTTGTGTTATCGTTGTAAGTGCTTCGGCTTCAGCCCACTTAGTGTAATAGTTTACTGCTACAACGACAAACTTTACACAGCCTCTGCCAGGTGGAAATGGACCGATCAAGTCGATACCCCATTTTGCAAAAGGTCACGGGCTGAAGACCGATTTCAATTGGTTGGCCGGGGAGTGGATGTTAGGTGCGAAGAGTTGACACTTTCGGCACTTACGGGCGAAGCTAATGGCATCCTTGCGAAGAGTGGGCCAATAGTACCCTTGTCTAATCGTCTTGTATGCCAAGTCTTGCCGCCCAGCGTGACTTCCGCAAATTCCTTCGTGAATTTCTTCTAACACCTCGGATTAGGCATTTGAGTAGGAGTAGAGAGAATCCACGTTTGTAGAGTTGACCTTCCACCAGCGTGTATCTGGCTGCTTGCTTTACTAGCCGGCTAGCTTCCCACGTGTCCTCGGGGGTTATCCCGTCTATTAAATATTTTTGGATTGGAGTGCACCAGTCTTTGCTATCTTCCTGTCCCCCACTCGAGGTTTGATTTACTTTGTAATCGAACGTCGAGGGGTTCTTTAGTTTGGTGACCACAACCTCCGTGACTTCGGCTTTGCCGTTACTGGTAGCTAGTCGGGCTATGGCATCTGCTTGTGTGTATTCTAGTCGCGGTATCTGATTGATGTAAACCTGCGTAAACATCGAGATTAGATGCGCGGCTATCTTCTGGTAGGTCATCATCTGCTGGTCCTTTGCTTCATACTCCCCCCGGACTTGGGATATTATTAGCTGGGAATCTCCGAAAACTTGAAGATTGGTTTCCCCCACAGCTAATGATAACCTAAGTCTGGCTATTAAAGCTTCGTACTCCGCTTCGTTATTGGTTGCTCAGAAGTTGAACCGGATTGCGGAGGTGAAGACTTGTCTGTCCGAGCTGATTAGGACTACGCCGGCGTCTGCTGCTGTGCTAGTTGATGATCCGTCAATGTAGAGGTGCCACGGAGCTATACGCCCCCTCATCGGATCTTATGGGAAAGTTAGCTCAACGATAAAGCTGGCGAGCGCTTGCCCCTTGATCGCTGTTCGGGGTGTGTAGGTTATTTCGTATTGGCTAACTTCTAGTGACCATTTCAACAAACGTCCGGCGATGTCCTGTCGTGGTAGTATTTGCCTCAGTGGGAATGTTGTCAAAACCTCCACTAGATGGTCGAAGAAGTAGGGCCTCAATTTTCTAACACTCATCACCAGTGCATAAGCTAGCTTCTCTGTCGGGGTATACCGCAACTCAGCTTCGTGCAAGACTTGGCTTACGTAGTACACTGGTAGGTGTGTTTTTGCCTCTTCTCGGACTAGAACGGAGCTAATGGCAACCTCCGACGCAGCAAGGTAGAGGTATAACTTCTCCCCAGGTATTGGCTTCGATAGGACCTGCGTATCTGCCAGGTATGCTTTAATGTCTTCAAAGGCTCGGTTGCATTCGCTTGTCCACACGAAGTGGTTTTTGAGGTGGAGCTTGTTGGCTTTAGCTGCCTCTTTATACCTTCGTGTATTTGCCTTGATTGCCTCGAAAAATGGACGGTTTCGATCACCGGACCTGGAGATGAATCTGTTCAATGCTGCCATACACCCGGTTAACCTCTGGATTTTCTGCATGGAATCAGGTACGCCCATCTCAATTATGCATTGGACATGCGTGGGGTTGACCTCGATTTCTCGCTGGCTCACCAGGTGCCCCAGGAACTTTCCTGAATATACGCCGAAGCTGGTTTTCTTAGGGTTCAACTTCATGTTGTAGTGGCGTAGTATGTCGAAGGTCTGTTTTAGGTGGTCAAGGTGATCCTCCTTTCTCAGACTCTTGACTACTATATCGTCCACGTACACCTCCATAGACTCGCCAATGTGTTGGTCGAACATTTTATTCACCAACCTGTGGTAGGTTGCTCCGGCGTTGATGAGTCCGAACGGCATCCTTTTCCAGCAGTACATATTTTTGTTAGTGTAGAACACCGTATGTTCCTGGTCATCTGGGTGCAGTGCTATCTGGTGGTAGCCCATAAAAGCATCCATGAATGTCATCATCTCATGGCCTGCGGTGCTATCTACAAGATGATCTATGTGGGGCAGTGGGAAGTTGTCCTTTGGACATGCTTTGTTCAGGTCCGTGAAGTCGATGCAGAGCCTCCATATCCCGTTGTGTTTCTTCACTAGGATGGGGTTTGCGACCCACTGTGGACATAAGGCTTCCTTGATCAGCTTGTTGTCCAACAGCTTCCCAACTTTGACAGTTAGAGCTGCGTATTTGTCTGGTCCGTATTTCTTTCGTTTTTGACGTACGGGCCTCCTCGTCGGATCTATATTGAGTCGATGACATGCATGTTCCAACGGGATCCCCGTCATGTCTTCATGGGACCAAGCAAACACGTCCAAGTTGGACATCAAAAATAGTTCAATCCTCGACCGGTACGGTTCAGGTAACTCAGAACCTTTGAAAAGCTCCAAGTCTCTTTCCGGGTCCACCGGGAGTGCCGTCAATTCTTCCATGGAGGTAGCCTTTCTTTTCTGAATTTTCCACCTGGGGTCACTGATGAACTCGTCCCACTCCTCTTGTGACATCTGCGCAGGTTCATAACCCAGGAGCTGTTCGAGGTCATCAGCTTGCCCTTCGACTCGGACTGGTTCCACAACCGCCATCACCTCCGGTGGTTCGCCAACTTGGGGTGGCTCTGTGACCTGGGGAGCTGGATCAACATCCATTCGTATCGGTTCTTGACCCCCCGCAGGTTCTCCACATTGGGCTTCTTGGACCACCATGGGCGTAGGTTGTTGTTCTTGCACTGGTCTCAGCACTTGGTTATTTTGGACCCCTTCTATTCCCTCCATTGGTGCCAGCTGTGCCTCCTGCGCAGGTCCTGGGACTTGGTCAGTTTCCTGCAGGTCGCCTACCTCCATCATCTCAGTTTATGTTGAGATTATGTCTAGGATGTTTGGCTCGTCTGCGGGAATCTGTACGTCCTCTTCAAGGATGTGGACCTGCGTTACAGACTTTTTGACCCGGCCATCTTTGATTTGGAGCAAACACTCTCTGGTCTCTTTCTGGTCGCCTTTTATAGTTCTGGCACCTTTCGGGGTTGGGAATTTCAAATAGTAGTAGTAGGTCGAACACGCCACTTTGAATTCATTGATAAAAGGACGGCCAAGGAACCCGTTGTAGGAGGACTGCTGGTCGACAACTAGGAAATCTACAAACCTAGTCAGTCTCCTTTCGGGGTCCTCAGCCAATACAAGCTGGAAGCTCAACCTAATGCTACCTAGGGGGACGGTTACAGCCTCTCTGAACCCCACTATTCTAGCATTGCTAGGTTCTAAATACGCATCAAAATCACCTAAGGTATCTAAGGTGGATTTGAAGAGAATGTTGGTGAATACGCCGGTGTCCACAAGTAGCCTGTGAACTCGGACGTTCATGATGTTGGCGGTTATCACCAACGAGTCATTGTGGGGCGTCAGTACCCTCTCCAAGTCCGCTGAGGAGAATGTCAGCTCATCAGTGAGCTGCGCGACGGTCCTGGGGCCGGAGCTGACCTCCTGGACCTGGTTCACGGCCCGGATTTTGGCCTTCCTTTTTCTGTTGGAGATGGGGGGTCCCCCATCCTGGAGCCCCCCGGCAGCTCTGATTTCTTCTTCGAGAACTAAGAGTTCTCGGGTGGGCTCCAGGTTTTGCTGAGGTTGGGGAGGTCCCCTTCGTCTGTTCTGAGGTCCGCATTGGCCCGCGTCCTCCTCTTCATCATCGGAGGTTCCCCTCCTCTCGAACATGGGCCTCTTAGCTGGGGCCTTCTTCACGAACTCGGCCAGCTTCCCATCCTCGTAGAATTTCCACAGTTGTTTGAGGAGATCTCGGCATTCGCTGGTGAAGTGGCCGATTGATTGGTGGTAGGCACAGTACTTGTTGGGGTTGAGCTTCGTGTGATCTTAGCGAATTCTCCTCGGCTCTTCCAACAAAACCTTGTCCTTGACCGCCGTAAAGACGTGGTCGACGGAGACGGTGAGGACTTGGTTGAGCTTCTGCTTGAACTCGTCCCCGTCGCCAAAAGCTTTTAAGTTCTGGGGAGCCTTGTATGTGCCCCCGGACTTCTTCCCGTAGGATTTTTTCTCCTCCGGGGCACCAACTTCTTTCAGTAGTGCCTCCTGCATAGCCACGAATACCCCCACTTTGTGGCAGAATTCAGTGTAAGTGTTCGGACATGCGAGGTGCATCTCCTTCCAGAGGTCGGTGCCCTTTCTGAGCCCGGCCATTACCGCGATGACTTTGGTGTCCTCGCTCACCGGTTCGTCTTCCAGCAGTATTTTGTCGAACCTCTCCAGGTACTGCTGGTCGGTTTCGTTCTCGCCTTAGTGGATGTTGGCGAGGCGGTGCTTCTGGATAAGGTAGGATCCAAACCCAGAGAAGTGGGCCAAGAACTCCCGCGAGAGTTGGCCAAATGAGTGGATTGACCCCGGGGCGAGTGATGAGAACCAGCGGTGAGCTCGGTCCCCGAGGGTCAGCGGGAAGTTCCGGCACTGGGTAGAGTCGGTGGTACCCACCGAAATCATGAAGTCTGCATACTTGGCCAGGTGGACTTTCGAGTCAGATTCGCCCTTGTATGCGGACATCACCGGGAATTGGACCTTTTTCTGGACTGGTGCTCTAAGTATGGCAGGTGTCAATGGAGATGTGGGGAGAGTGGTGGCGTCGGGTCCGCCAGACTTGGCTTCCACTTGCTGTTGTAGCATCTCAACGGCCTTTTTCAATGTGGCCAGCTCATCGTCGTGGGTCACCTCCGGCGGAGGTTGCTCGAAGGTCGTGTACCTCGTGGACGCACGCCCCCGAGGTGTCTTACTCTGGGGTGACCCCTTCGTGGCAGGTCGGAACTGACGTCCGCCATGTGGGCCCAGTATGTCGGTGGCGGGCCTCCTTAGTCAGTCGTGGACTGACCTACGAGGCTGTAGGTCCGACTCTTCCCTCTGGGATGTAGCCGGGGCTGCCGTCCGTTCGATTTCCTCACACCTCGGCCCTAGTCTGCTTTGGAGGACCTCCCTCCTTAGTGATTGGTGGGTGGCGGATGCCTCAGTGTAAGCTGAAGCTCGCCCAGCATGCGTAGCCGGCTCCTCCACCACCTTAGATTTCCCGGCGTGCTCCCTGTGTTGGTGAGCTTGGGCGGAGCTTGCCTCCTGCTCAGATGGGAGGTCACTATAGTGACCCCTGGTCTGGGTGCCCTGGGTCAGCCTGGTCTGCTCCCTGGCCTCAGTGGCCGGAGCTCGCCAAGGTACTAGGGCGAGCTCATCGAGTTGCCTCTGCTGCAACCTCTGCAAGGTTTCGATGGTGCGTTGGAGCTAGTCGGGGTTGTAAGCCAGGTCCCTCAGGGCGGGGCTCAAATCCTCCTGTGCCACTACAACTCGCGGAGGCAAAGGAGCTGCGTTTTTCGGGGGAACTTGGCGAGAGGTCTCTCCCTCAGCCTGGTCCTGGCCGGTGCCCTTCCCCCTCTGGATGTTCGCCGAGGTCTGTTCCTTAGGCATTTTTGGGTTTTGGAGGGGTAGCTCGCAGAAGGCCGCCGAGGTGGGGGTAGGTCGCCGAGGTGGTGATCTTCCAGCTTGGGTGAATTTGTCCGGGTTCTCGTCTAGCCTCGGGTGCGACAAATTATCCAGAATCTGGTTTATTCGTGTACACGCGTGTGTTTGGGAACCTCTTTTGGGCAGAATTTTATGGACCCGAAAATCTGGGTTTTTGCCCGGAAATTTGGGTTTTCGTCCGAAGGAATGAAAATGTATGTGTATCTTCAAGTGTTCTTCAACTTTGTCAATAACACCATCAAATCTTCAAAGAAACCCTAATTTTTTACTCTCAATTTTTTTGTTCGATTCGCCACCCTCCTTCTAGCGCCAAATTGTTGATAGAATTTACTAATCGTGTTTTTATGTGGCTTTTATAACGTATTAATTCTACCAAACAATAATCTAAGATTTCGTGTTTATGTTCTTGAGAGAACTATATGGAAAGAGAAAGTGGAGGGTTTAGAGGGAGAAAGTATTTGTGTATTATGATTGGAATTGTTTGTAATAGTTACATGAGAGGTCTTATTTATAGGTGTACGAGTGTGAGGTGGCACCTTACGAGCCTATTTGGCTTCCGGTGTTGACGAAGGTCCATAACCTTCGTCTTGG
>JAPKLY010000033.1:513968-566096 GCA_026898435.1 Prunella vulgaris | reverse complement strand
TTGACAGGGGCGAGCTCCCCCTCGAGAGGGGTAGCTCGCCCGTACCTCCTTCCCTGACACCTCTGGTCTTCGACCTCGGCCTGCTAGGGGCTTGGGCGAGGTCCTCGCCCACCTCGGCGAGCTCCTTCGCGTTGGCCTTGGTCAGGGCTGGCGATTTGGCTCTTGCACGAGTGGGCGACCTCATTAGCCTTGGGATAATTTCATAATCATCTCTGGGTAGTTCGCCTTGTCAACATACATATTTTTTAAATTTGTGTTATATGGTATATACAAGTATATGTATTTGTATTTTATTGTGCGTGACTTTCATTTTCTCTTTAATTAGTTAAAAATTCTTTTTGTTCGAATATATATATATTTTTGTAATTTTATGTACTCATTAGTTTAAGTCAATGTAATATATATGTATTATTGTTAATCATATGTATAAAAATGATATATACATAATAAATTTCACATATAGATTAATATTTGGTAAATTGAATTATTTATGGGCTTAGTTGTATACATTAAAACACAATAATTGACAATATTTGCTATTATGTACATGTTATTTTATTTTTATATTCTTTTAATATGTACAATAATTTACCATTAATTATATTTATTTTTTCTTTTGTATATTATTAGACATTCTAATAAGATGTGATGATACTATATTTTTAAGGTTATAGTTAGTATCATGGATGCAAATGGCGGAAGCCAGGGCCGCCTAGGCGCTTGGCAGCACCCGGCCGCTGATGCCTAGACCAAGTCGGTGGAAAAAGGCGGACAGGGCATTTGGCGGCGCCTAGGTGGCGACAAGAGATAGGTGGAATTAGGCGGATTTCAAATATTTTTTAATAAGTTAAGTACTGTTTAAACTAATTATTAGTTAAAGATAAAGAGTTGAACAACAATCGTCTTTAGATGTTCCCCTTAGTTCAACTACTTGACAATTTATGCGTGCGTTATATTTTGTTATTTTTGTATTTTGTTTAGAAGTTGAGCAGTGTCATTTTATGATAGTTTTTAGTATTTTATGGACTTGTTGTATTTTCTGAAAAATGCATTGGAGTATTAATTATGCTTTAAGTTTATAAATTATTGTAAAATGTATATTTTTATTAATATATGCTTAGAAAAAATTAATATTAGTAGAATTTTTTTAAAATACTTAAAAATATATTAAAAAACCTTGGCACTGCCTAGGCACCGTCTAGGCGGTCTTGGCGCTTGACGGTACTGTACCGCCCGCCAAGCGTCATTTAACCTTGGTTAGTATATAATAATGAATAGTAATGTATTGGTTTGTTTTTTATTTTTATTTTATAATATTAGGTATCACATTGTGTTATTAATTTTATTCAAAATAAAATATATTTCTAAATTTATTCTTTATTTTTTATGTAATAAAATATGTATACGATTGGCTCCCATGCAACGCACGGGAAAGTACCATCCTAATTAAAATATAAAGGGAACAAATAAGATATTAATTGAAGTAGGTCACTAGAAGACTTTTTTTATATATTTATTATTGGGGATGAGTTTATTTTGAAATAATATGTATTTTTACTTTTTGAGGTGGAACTGAAGTGACAAGGAAAAACCTGTTTTTTGGGGTAGATCATTGGAGAAGGCCTAAGAGATATTACAAAAAATAGTGGGTCTTGTGTACAATATTGCACGGTGCACTATTGATTTAAAAGAGAGAAATTGAAAAATTCGCGGGTTAACAAGGTCAAAATAACAAAATTCACGGATCTTGATCGGGTCGAGTCGGATCTGGACAATTATCAAATTCCAGGATTTTCGCTCCTAGTTGGTATTACTATATTGATTAGGGTCATAGTTGCATGATTTTGCATCTATTTCTCTTGGTTTTGAAGTGCTTATATACATATTTCACCCTAAAATGCTATACTTTGTGCATTTAACCCTTTTTGGCTAGAAAGTTGTATTTTGTAGTGAAAGCAAGCAAAACCGACGAAAGACGAGCAAGTTCGTAAAAATCCAGAATTTGTGAGTTGATCCAATGGAAGCAAATGATATACCATGTCGAAGAGTTTGAAGAGAGGGTCTCAATGGAAAAAGAATTGAGTCTATCGGAGCTCTAGAACTCAAGATATGAAGGAAACGAGAAAGTCGAGGATCGATCGAACGGGGCAAGCTATGTTCGTGCACTCACCAGCATGGGTTCGTGCGACCACAAGCTTGGGTTCGTGCGTCGGATCTCTGGTTCGTGTGATGAAGGATCCGCACGCACACATGCACGATCCGGTTCGTGCTGCTACAAGCACAGGATCGTGCACAGGTCCGGTTTTTCACAAATTCGAGGGTTGTTTCATCTTTTTGCGCGTTTAATGAGGGATATAATGGTCCAAGACTAAGGGGTACTATATATACTTCATACTTCAGACTTCTTAGATCATTCTTCACATTACACACATCATCATACTCTCTCTCTAGATTCTTAGAAGTTAGAGGTAGTTACTAGTGGGTTCATTAGATTTCTTCATACGATTTCGTCGATTACTTTTGATCTACAGTTCAGATCGTCGATCCGATTGTTCCTGCACTCTCGTCTTATCAAGAGCTACACTTTGACCGATTAAATTGTATTTTCCATTGGCGGATCATTAGATAGATTTTCAAGGTAATTAGTATCTTTACCATTTCTCTTGTAATAGGTAAGACTTTACAATTACTCTTTAAATTCATTGTCATGATGATTGTAGTTAGTGTAATTGTTCATTTGTTATCCCAATTAGCCATTTTGCATTGGTGTATGATTCCTATGCAGTAATGTGGTGTTAATGTTGATCTTATGAATGCTATGAGATGTTGGATGATTGATTCTCTATATTGATGATATGTATGAATACTTAGCATGCTTAATTGATCATTAGGGCCATTAGGGAAGTAGCAACATAAGAGAATTGAGCTCTTTTCCTTAATATTCTATTCATAAGGCCATATGCATGCTAGGTGTTTGATGAAATTCCTAAGATAATCAGAATTACACTTAGGGCATCCACAATGGTTGGATGGATTTTCATCCATCCAACCACTCTCTCTCCTCCACATCATCTCCACATCATCTTTCTTTAAACACCTACCTTTTTTAAATACATACTCACATTCATTCATCCATCCATCATCCATTTATATTATATTTGTGGGTCCTACTATTAACATATTTCATCTTATTTATATATTTTAATTTATATAATTAAATCTATCATGAATATTGATATTATTAATTAATAATATTAAAATAAATATAGTAATTAATTATAAGTTATTTGATAATTAAAAATTCAAGTAAAATATTATATTAAAAATGTAGAAGATTTAAAATTTAAATGCAACATTCACATAAAAATATTACAAGACATTAAAACACTATAAGAACATTTAAAAATTAAAAGTACATCACTCAAATTAAAAAAATATTAAAATAATAATTCAATAATTGTTATTGTAGCGTGTCCAAATATGCTCGACCAAGTCAGCTCGAAGTTGGTGATGCACATCGCTGTTGCGTAACTCGGAATTCCTACAAAGAAAATCTTGAAATTCTCCATTTGGGCCTAGGACGAATTCTCCTGGGTCATCACCTTCATCGTTGGGAAAATTTCCAACCATTTCCCCTTCATCCTCTACTATCATATTATGTTAAATAATGCATGTTAACATAATATATTTTAATTTTTTTTATACCAAAAATGAGCCGGACCTCTAACAATTGCCCAACGAGCTTGGAGCACCCCGAAAGCTCGTTCGACATCCTTTCGTGCAGCTTCTTGTCTTTTTTAAAAAAAATCTCTTTGAATCGTCTGGACAAGGAAAAGACTTCACAAAAGTGGCCTATGTAGGATAGATACCATCTGCTAGATAATATCCCTTCGTATATTGTGTGCTATTGACCGTGAAATTAACACATTATTGAATAAGGGGGATTCATATAATACGTTGAGATCATTACGTGATCCAGCTACTCCAAAAAAAGTATGCCATATCCACAAGTCTTGTGATGCGACTGCTTCCAAAACTATCGTAGGAGAACCATGTCCTCTCGTGAACTGGCCTTTCCAAGCAACTGGATAAGTTTTCCATTCCCAATGCATATAATCAATACTTCCCAACATTCCTGGAAAACCATGTCTTGCCTCGTGCAATTGAAAAAGTCGTTGAATGTCAGCATCATTTGGCTTTCTTAAGTAATGACTGCCCCATATTTCAACCACATTTTGGCAGAAATTGAAAAGACAATTGATTGCTGTTGTTTCCCCCATCCGTAGGTACTCGTCAAGATGATCAGCAGGAACTCCATAAGCGAGTTGACGAATTGCCGCCGTACACTTTTGTAGTGATGAAAAACCTTTTCGATTAGTTGCATCAAGCCTCTGCTGAAAATATGGTGATCGGTTCTCAAGTGCATTCACTATACGAAGAAATAAATCTCTTTGCATTCGAAATCATCGTCGAAATATGTGGTTGGAATACACCGGGACCTCAGCAAAATAATCATGGACAAGTCTTTCGTGTCCGGTTTCACGTTCTCGTTCGATGTACCTTCTCCGTTGAACATATCTTTGGAGGCACCTTCGCTCATATTCCTCCATTATAGAATGTGTTTCCAGAAGTATCGCTGACATCAAATCTATCTCTGGATCGTTGATTTCATCTTCATGATCGTTAGATGAGGTGGAGCTGTCAGAATATTGAGCCATTTTGAGTGTATCCAAGTTATTTTTTTTATGGTGAAACAATGATTGAATATGAAATGTAGAACACATACAACACTTCAATATATAATCCTTTTATGTTAGTTTGCAACGGCTAGTTCATAACAGCTAGTTTGCAACGGCTAGTTCACAACATCTAGTTTGCAATGGCTAGTTTATAAAACAGCTAGTTTATTATCTGTCGCAGTGGGCAGTATAGTGGGCAATCAGCTAGTTTGCAACGGCTAGTTTATTATATGTCGCACTGGGCAGTATAGTGGGCAGTCAGCTAGTTTGCAACGGCTAGTTTATTATCTGTCGCAGTGGGCAGTATAGTGGGCATGACAGTGGTCATGATAGTGGGCAGTGTGATGGGCAGTTTATATATATGGAGTTTTTTACACCTGTTTTTTTATTATAAATTATAACATGATTTACTACAACGGAAAAGAGATATTATACATTAAGAAATATATATCTATATATATAAAAATAATACAACATCATAACAATAATTGAAAATTACATCACTTAAATTTAATAATACTAATAAAAATTACATTAGTAGAAACTAAATGGAGATATATGTTGACTTAGGATGATGATTTCCATTTCCGTCGAATTTCATCACACATTTGATCATGAATGACACGTTGCTCAGGTGTCATGTTGTGTGTGTCTTTGAAAAGAATCTCATATTCCTTTATCCGCAATTCTTCTCTCTTTGCTTCAAGTTGAGCCTTTTGTACTTCAACTTCGGATCTCTTAATGTATGAGAAATCATTCAAACCTTTGATAATGTCATTATACCTTTGTCTTAAATCATAGTTCCCATCTTTATCGTACTCAATAGGTGTCATTTTTGCCTTCCCATTCGCCTTTCTTTTTGCTGTCTTTTGTCCAATTGGACGTGTTTCTTCATTTGGGATAAAATCTACACCCATGTCTTGTGATGAAGATGTGGTGCTCGCACCCGATTGTGAGTTTCTTATTTTTTTCGTGCCAAAATGCACATAATTAGATTGTGGTTGGAACTCTGGACGATCTTTAACAAGAATCCATACATGGGGAAGATTAAATGAAGCTTGATTATTCTTGCGGTACATTGCCAATGACATTTTCCATATGTCCTCATCACTATGCCCACTTTTGTGTGTCCCATTTATAATTGTGTAACACGCATTGAGTTTGGACACAAGAGACTTAATGTAATGCCAATGCGATCTCAAGTTGGATGGTGTACGTGCAACAAGATGATCACTTTTATGTTTGTTGTAATAGCAACCAATACGATTCCAAAATGCATTATTATTCTGATCATTTCCGATAATTGGATCGTCACTTACCTCGCATACTGCTTTTGCTAGGCGTTCGTCTTCTTCAACTGTCCAAGCAATCCGCCTCTTTGTGCCCTCTACTTGCTCCGTCCTCTCGATAGAAATAGGTGACTCACGATCAGAAAATTGAGTCTCCGGAACTGAAGTCGGAAGGACTGATTCTTTTCCTCTAGAAGAACTGGATGACTTGTTTTTGCTTTTTGATTGTGGGGCAGAATATCCAAACATTTGAGGTTGTTTCTCTGACTGATTGCTCGCATTTTGCCATATATTTTTCGCTATCATATTTTGAAACTGGAATTCATTGGTAAAATTTGGAATATTCACCATATTATTAGTGAAATTTGAAAATTTTGCCATGTTCCCAAATCCTTGCAAATTTTGTGGATATTGGTTACCGAATGGAAAATTTGGAGAACTTTGTGAATAAAATTGGGTAGGAAGATTGAATTGAGCATATGAAAGATTTGGAGAAAATTGAGAATTTGGGGTTGACTCCTCTTCATCCGAATTTTGAGAATTCGATGGTTGAATAAAATTAAATTTGTTATTTTTATCCATTTAGAATAAAAATACGAAAACAAAGACTATTTGAGAATGAAATGAAATTGAGATAGAGAGTGAATTTGGTAAATATTTGAGAGATAAAAATGATGCTAAAAAATCATATATTTATAGACAATTTTTTTTTTAAATTTCATGAGCCAATTTTCAACCGTTGTAAATTAACGGTAAAATATACAGAGAAGAATCAAAATTTTAGCTGTTGCATGCAGTATGCCTGCATTCAATTATTAATATATATATATGTTGTACAATAAGAAAAAACCGTTGCATGCAGCATGAAACAATTATTAATATATATATATATATATGTGTGTGTGTGTGTGTGTGTACAACAAGAAAAAAGCTGACCAAATGTTTTCTCTCTCCTATCCAAACATTTGGATGAATTTCTTATCTCTCCTGTTTAAACAAAGGCCCACAATGGTTTGGATGCAGCCAACCATCCATCCAATAATTAAATGAGTTTTAGATGCCACCATTGTGGATGCTCTTAGTGAATAGGCACTACAATTGGAGCTTTAATGTGCAATTAAGGAAACTTATGCATGTTGATGAGGCTTAGCCTAATTGATTGTACAATAGATCATTGCATGATTAAGTGATACGACACCATGTGAAACATAGGATAATACACTAATGCATATCTTCTCCACTTGCTCACTTTGCACAAAAGTGATAGGTAGTTTACTTTCTTGACAAGCTAGTAGACATACAACCATCCCACTTTTATTGCTTTGATTGAGTTTTCGAATTATAACAACAATTATACCTTGCAATCTCCCATCTCCCTATGTTCGATAAATAAACTTGGTTACATTGATGCTACTGCTACGATCACGTGCACTTGCGTGTTACACCATTTGGGCAAACATATATGAGCAAAATTATATTACTATAAGGCCAAATATGTGCTAGTGTAAAAACAAATGTCATTTTTTTAACATTTATGTATTTATTTTTGTAGAAACAAATTTTTTTAATACAATGTAAGAGCAATATGTGTGTTATTATAAAAAAAAATATTAGTTTTTCATAAATATTTATTAATTTTTATATAAATCATTATTTTTTAAGATATAGTAACACATATTTTGCTTACAGTAACACACATATGTTCATGTATTATACATTCTGGAAATGCCGAGATATAATCATATAATAACACATGTAAGATATTATTACATTAACAACATATTATCAACATAAAAATCAATAAAAAATAAATTAATAAACACATATTTGTTCTTGTAAAAATACATATTATCCTTATAGTTACTTTAAAAGTATAAAAAATTAATTTTTTAAGGTGTAGTAACACACATATGTTCATGTAGTATACATTTTGAGAATGTCAAGATATAGTAACACATGTAAGATATTATTACATTAACAACCCATATCAACATAAAATCAATAAAAATTAATTAACAAATACATATCTGTTCTTGTTCCATGGCTTCCATGGGTTTTTATGGCTTCCATCGTCGTCCTCGAAATTCAATTACCAAACCCAAAATATACCCCTTCAATTCCACACACAAAGCCATCGCCGGAAGCATGCTCACCACTCGCCGCGCTACCACTCTTAATATTTGCCGTCCTCAAGCCATCGTCGGAAGAACGTTGACCACTCATCGCCGCGCTACCAAGTCCATGGTCATCCGCTCATCCACCGCTTGGCTTTAATCTTGATTGCGAAACGGTTCTGAAATGGTATCGCAGTGGGTCTCCCCCAATTTAGTTTCTGGGGTTGCTTTTGAAACTGTAGGAATTGTAGGAAAATTAGTGCTGACTGGGAAAAGGGGCGGGCAACCAAGATGTATTTTCTATCCTACCAAACGCCATGATTTTTTTTTTCAGGGGCTAATATGTCTTACAAAACACGCCCTAAAAGTACCAAAAAATTATTTTTTTAAATGTAGTAACACACATATTGTCTTACAGTATCACAAATATGTTCATTTAGAATACATTCTGGGACTGTCGAGATTTCTCCTTGAAAATTTTATTTGATCCGATTTAATCCGATAAGAATCCACAAATTTTTATCTGGGTATATTGCACAGTGTGCAATATATTATATTTAAAAATTTGCGTACAAAAAAATATTTGTATTTTATATCCTACGTACATTCACATTTACGTGGACAAGAGTCTGCCACTCACTGAATTGATCTCTTAATAATTAAAAGAAATTTATTTCAACTCAGAGAGATCTACCAACAAATGAAATGGTACATCGAATTAAATACTTTGGAACAATTTAATAGGATTGGGTCGAAATATTTAATATTGGGTTATCGAGGATTAAATTCAAGTTGGATTTTAGGTCTCATTTATTGACAAAAATATCATATCTTTAATTCGATTAATCGATGGTACCACTACTATTAATGGGCATATCTTTATTGCAAAATGAGATTAAAACCAGTATCCATTGTTATATATTTTCGGCAAATTAACATAATTTCAGTATCAATAAGATTGTGAGTTTATGCAGCTTTAATTTGATAATAATTTTTTTTTAAATAACCAAAACATTACAACGCGGACGTGTTCTTTATTCGTTGCGGAGGTCAACAGTAAAATTAATTCAAAGAGGATTGTGTACAAATTATGGTGGGTAGCTTTTACTGTTTAACTACCTTATACAATTAAAAACAAAACAATTAATAAAGCAAATGTGTTTAGAAATCACATACTCACCCATTTTAATTCAAATTGCTCAAATAAAAATACACAAATTTTAATTAAAAAAATTAAGTAATGAAAAGTGTAACATTAATGCTATAATGGTCCTTTATACTCTGTAAAAAAGAAGTTAGTATATTATTTAGGAGTGTACTAAAAAATATACTCACTCTGTCCACCAAATTATTTCTCACTTTTTTTATGTCCATAAATTTTTTTCTCATTTTCTTATTTGGAAACAACCCACAATCACAAATAAAAATTTGGGCCCCACATTACCACCATTTTTTCTTTACTTTATCTATCATTTCAGTATACTAATTTTCATTAAAATCCGTGTCACTTCACAAATGGAAAAAAGATTAGTGGACGGAGGGAGTAGTAACACGAAGTGTAAATAAAATATATTTGTAGAAAATAGTTTAGAGCACGTAATTAATTTATTGTCATTTTAGATAATGAAAAAAAAATCTCTATAAGCTTTTGAGCAATCTAAAAAGGAACGTAAGAAGTATTTAATTTCACATTTGGATGCTACTTCTAAAATCAGCTTTAAGAAAAATAGTGCACTAGATACATTATGCGATTCAAGTATATTTTTAAAAATTACTCCTATTATTATATAAGAATTACCCCGTTTATATTTAAAAATACATTTGAATTGTACGACAAGATTAATCTTTTTTATTTAAGACTTCAATTTTATGAACATTCTCATGTATAAAATTGCAAATAAATTAATCTTTAATATTTTTTATAATTTAACAATCTTTATAATTTTTTGGTGTATATAATTTTCTTTTTCTTTAATTTTATCCAAAAATTTAAATTTATATAAAAAATTAATTTACTAATATTAATTCCTACACTTATTTTTACTTGTAGGATACTTCACACTTATAGCGAAGGATTCTCATCGAGTAAATAATTTAAAGAGAATTTACAAATAAATTCACTATCTAAACTCCACTTTGAAATAGTTTTACTAAAAAATGCAACTTATAAAGAGGTTCGCAATTCATTTTTTGCAAAACAAGTAAAAATTATTTTACACAATAAGTCAAAATATTTTGCATAAATTATTAATTTACAGCTTTAATTTGCACAAAATTTATTATTTTATAATTTTTGGACCTATTCATTTTTTAAAAATAATTGATTTGCACACAAAGGCAAAAAATATTTACACAATTCGCAAACAAGGTGAAATAAATTTTGCGCAATTATAATAACAAATCTAATTAATTTGCACACAGATTGAAAAATATGTTACACAATTACAAAATAATCACCCAAATTTATTATGAAATTACATATAAAAAATTACAAAGCCACCACCACATCACCACTCCACCACCATCGGATCGACTACTTTTAATGAATCACCACTGCCTGCAACCACCGAAGTCCACCTCCGGAGCAACATTCGAAACCAATCACTAAAATACCTAAATGTAAAATCAAACTCATAGCCACCAATCACATTCCCTTACAACCATCATTATTTTCGGTAGTGATGATGGGCAGTTGCTGCTCAAAGCCCACCGATTGTTGAAGCCCACCATGTTGAAGCCATGATTGACGTTGTTCGAAGACCACCTGAAATTTGTTGTGCTACACCAAAGTTGTCTCTCTTGTTCCTTTATCGTCATCGTCCCCCTGTTCAACGTAAGGATGTTAATGGGGCGGGGCAGGGACGGAAGGCCAATCCCCATCCCCATCCCCATCCCCGGCATCGTGGGGAATATCCATCTTCATCCCCACGAACTTCATGGGAAAAATTGTCCTTGTAACAACAAAATTTTAGAGGTCCAATTTAATTTATTGGGTTTTAGAAGCTCAATTTAATTTATTGGACTTTAGAGGTCCAATTTAATTTATTGGTCTTTAGAGGCCCAATTTAATTTATTAGGCTTTAGAGGCCCAATTTTATCTATTGGACTTTAGAGGTCTGATTTAATTTATTTTGGGAATCGAATTAATCCGAATTCCCAATAATAAATTTGATTTAACACGTAATTTCTAAATATTATTTTTTTATTTCGACAATTAATTTTAATTGCTTACAGTCCTCATCCCCGTCCTGCCGAGGAACCAGTCGGGAATTCCTCGCTCCCATGAATTTTTTAAAAAGAAATTATTAATATTTAATAATTATCATTAATAAATATAAATACAAAAATATAAAATTTATTAATTTTTTAAAAATAGTTAAAATCCAAAATATAAATTTTAGCAGTAAAATACAAAAGACAAACTTAAAGTATGTTTAAAATATAAAATGTAAATTTAAAGTATGTATAAAAATTCAAAATATAAATTTAAAGTATAAAAAAATAGTTGTTATTTTATTTACTTATATTTTATGTATTATATATATATATATATATGTGTGTGTGTGTATAAAAATAAGCGGGATCCCACGGGGATTTGGGCAGGAAACACAATCCTCCTTCCCGTCCCGTCCCCACCTACGGGACAAAAAAAATTGCCATCTGCGTTCTCATCCCCATTTTCTTTGGGAATTTTGAAAACGGGGATTCTCCATCTCGTTCAGAGCGGATTCCTACGGGGACTAGAGATTCTCGTCTCACTGCCAAACTTAGTTACACGTTAAATTTTCCAAGAAAGCTTAAACAACCATCTCTGAGGTATGGAACCATTTTTATAAGTGTTTGTCCAAATTAGGAATGCAACACGCAAGTGTACGTGATTGTTGATGTGTTAAGGCAAGTGACCAAGTTAAATTTCAAACCAAGGGAAACAATGATTGTAATGCTAGGTTTGGATGTTTAACAAGTGATATTCTAAGAAAGTGTAAAAGAAAATATTTGGTTCTATCTACTTCTTGCAAAAATTCAAAAATCTATATATCACTTTCAACAAGTGAGCAAGTGTTCGTATAGTAGTATGCATTGAGGTACTTCAATGGCTCATTTAACTACTAGTAATTCCTAGCATGCATGAGGATTTCTAGTGCAAGAGTTAAGTCCTAAGACTCTATCAAATGCTTAAGTTCTCACTTAATTACACAATACTCCAATTGTATAGTTCTTGGAATCAAGCAACTCTTATTGACATAGAGACCATAACATAAACACATGGTGTGCACAATTATCCATTCAAATCATAATTGAACTAACTCAATTCTCATGTATTTCCAATTTAATTAATGATCAAAACATAAAAAAACATCCACCAATAGTTCAATCAAACATCAATATAGAGAATTCCTACACATAATTAGCTCATACATGCATTGGAATCACAAGCAATTAAACTACACCATAATATCCATATCTCCAATGCAAAAAGGGATTAGCCCATGACTAATTGTGAAGAACAAACAACAATTAAGCTAATAGAAATCATATCTAAGACAAGTATAGCAAAGTAATGAGAAAACTTACCAATGTTGGATGAAATTGAAATTACAAGCAATCTACCTCAATTACCAAAATCCAATCTGTAGCTCAAAACGCAAAATCCTACCATACACTTGTAGAGAATCTAATGGGGAATCTAACGGAACAAACGGATCGAAAATCTATCGGCTAGATCAAAAGTAATTGAAAGATTAAAATTCCTAATTACATAATCACCAACAAGTAACTTCCCTCTAGCCTCTCTCTAATCTAAGAGTTTGTAAAATGATTAAAAGCTCTTTCAAAATCTGAATTAAGTGTTATTTATAGGTGCTAAAATGTTATGACTTGATTGCCCCTCATTAAATGGATGGAATGTCAAATTTGCCCTAAAAACACACTTCTGGATGCAAGCTCGGACTGGCGCTCGGACTAGGTTCAACCGGCGCTCGAACAAGCTAGACCGGGTGCCCCTGCATGGCTATGGGCAGAGCAGATTTCGCCCGGTCTAAGCTCATGGACCGCTCTGTCTAAGTGTAAGTGGCGCTCGGTCTGAGTGTAACTTCCGACGCTGGATTTTAACTTTTTCCATTTTGATCCGTTGACACTCTTAGGCCTCCTAGGGTCTTCCTCTTGGTCTTTTAAGCTTCCCTAACCACTTTGATCACATCATTCCACCTTCCTCATCATAATCTCCTCGATTTTGCCCGTTTTCACTTATAAAACCAATTTTCTCTACACAAGGGTGAATAGCACATTATATATCACATTAGGGTCAATAATGCATACAAATCACTTAATAACATGCTCAAACACACATAATATGATGCATTTATTACCCTAATCAATAAGCCTTTGAATGGTAAAGTTAAGTGCAAATATGTGAGAAAGAATATACTTGGGGTGGTACAAGTTATGGAACTTCTACACTTAAGCGTAATATAAATTCTTGCAAGAAGAATCCAAGATAAATGTTGTGTTAATGTTGAATGGTAAATAAAAAATTAAGATCTAGGAATATTGATAAAAAATGTGTTCATGAGTTGATTAGTATGTCAATTATCTCAACATGATCTTCCGTTTTCTTTGTTGAATATAAATGGGTGAGGGAATTGCATAAGTATTTGAATTCTGATATGAAATATTTGGGTAAATTAATAACCACCACTGATATTTTGAAGTTGTATGATGTTGAGAAAGATAAATTGAGACGTATGATGAAAATTGTCCTGGTAGAATATTTATTGGACTGCTTGTACTGTTGCAGGTTATTATTTTTTTTAAACAGCACACTTTGTTGATTGTGATTGGAAGTTGAATGGTAAAGTACTCAATTTTTCTAAGATGGAGCCTCCACATACTAGATTTGAGTTGACAAATAAAATCTATAGTTGTTTGAAAGAAATGGGAATTGAGAAAAAGGTGTTCTCTCTTACTTTGGATAATGTATCTGCCAATAATAGTATGCAAGATAATTTGAAAGAAAGACTTTTTTCTTACAAAATAGTCTTGTGTGCAATGGTGAATTTTTTCATGTGAGATGTTGTGCTCATATTTTAAATCTTATAGTTCAAGAGGGTTTGAAAGTGGCTAGCAACGCTTTAAGAAAGATTTGGCAAAGTATCAAACATATAAAGGGTTCAGAGGGAAACGTTTTGGGCTTGTGCTTGACCATCGAGGAAATTAGGAATGATCAAGTACTATTACTCTCAACTTGATCCTGATACAACTCAAGTGAAAATTGACCTCGTAAAGAGTAAAATGCAATCACTTTTTACTGAGTATAAGAAATGGATGCCGATAAAGAATGATCAAAGTGGAAGTAGTCACCAAACATCTTCGTTTTCATCAAATTTGACTATACCTACACTTGATGGACATGAGCAAATGGATGATAATATCAATGTAAGGGACATTTACTTTATTAATTGACTAGGGAATTCATTAATGTATGGGACACTTTAAGAATTCATTATTTACTTACGTTATAAATTTAGGTTATGAATGATTGCCAAAGCAAAATAAGGGACATTCAAATTAAAAAGCGTGAATTGGATAGGTTTTTGGATGATCAGATCATGAAAATCTAATACCATCCAAATTGAATGTGTTGGAGTATTGAAAAAGAAATAAGCTCGCTTTTCCAATGTTATCTATTATGGCTTATAATATTCTCAACATCCCAATCACCACCGTAACTTCTGAATCTGCTTTTAGTATTGAGGTTCGTGCTCTCAACAAGCATATGAGTTGACTTCTTGGGAAGAATGTGGAAGCCCTTATTTGAACTCGCAGTTGGTTGGAAGACTTTGTTGTTGGTAATTTTTTTTAATTTTATAGATAACTTATTTTTATTAAAATAATTAATAATTTTTTTTTTTTACATGTTTTAGATGATGATGATGGTGATGTTGAAATGGAATAATATATTTTATCATTGTCCAAGGAAGGATTTAATACCAAAGATTGAAGAGTTTGTAGATATTTATTAAATTTTAAATTAGTTGTTAATGTGTGAACTTTATGAATTATATTTAGATATAATCTTATAACTTTATGAACAATGTTTGAATATTATTGCTTTATTATAATTATGACTTTTTATTTTATATTAAAATATAATTTTTCTACCCCGAGCCCATTAGTGGCCCGTCTAACCCGTGGACTGCAGGGTTAGGGTTATGTCCCGAATATTAATGGTCCACTAAGTACGAATCGCTAAGGCTAAAGACCGTTTAGGCTCGCATCCCTAAAGGACCGATCCTAATGGTCTAGGGTCAACCCTTTTAACATTTCTAGTGTATATTGATGTTAGTTCTGTTTGGGGCTAAAAGAATGAATATTAATTAAATATAAGTCTAGTAAAATAGAAGATGAATCAAAATTGAATTGAATTTTGGGCGCGCACCGCACCCAAAACTCACTCATATATCAAATAAGAAGGTGATAATCCCAAATTTAGTAAAACAACATCCACCGACCCTTATGAATAACTCGAAATTGTATATAAATAGATTATTTAATTTATTTATTTTTATAAATTAAAATATTATTACTTTTAAAAAATAATAAAAATTGAAAGAAAATTAATAATATTTTTATTAAAAATAACTTATCACTTCTATTTAAAAATATTGTCATATTTTATTATAACTTAATCACTTTTTTAATTTTCTGCCTCATACTATGAAAAGGTCTCGTAGTATACACATAAACAAATAATATATTCGAGAATAAATTCTTATTCAAGAAGAATTAAAAAATGGGGCATTTACATAGAAGGGCACGCCTTAATATCATAACTACAAATAGGGACTCTCAACTCATGTAATTGCAATTGGGGGCAAAATTAAACAGCAGCTCATTTTTACTATTTGTCTGAAAAGCACTTACTTTTTACTATTCATGTACTTTAAAGCACTATTCATGCTGACATATGCCACTAATCATGTACTTTCCTCTCTAGCTCCTATATGTAGCCTATATATTTTTCCGGTGAAAATTTCTGGCAGATCGAGAGTCAATACTTTCATTTTTTTTCAAGTACTTTAGTTGTCGTTGTTCGATTTCCTGTCCCTAATGTTTTTCCGGCGAGACGCAATAATACTTTAGTTTAATTTTATAATACTTATGTTGTCGTTGTCCTTTTTCCAGGTGTTATGTTTTCCGGCGAGACGCGACAACATTTTAGTGTAATTTTACAATACTTTAGTGTAATTTTGTAATACTTAAGTTGTTGTTGTCCCTTTTCCAGGAGTTTATTTTTTCGGCGAGACGCGATAATACTTTAGGGTAATTTTACAATACTTTAGCGTAATTTTATAATACCGCACTAATGATAAAAAAAATTCAGATTTATGTATTAATGCCAGAACACAGATACATTAAAACACGCAATATTTCTTCAAGAAAACACAAATCCATTACCAATCAACCAAAAAAAGCAACATTACACCATTATTATAGAAAAAGAAACAAACCCAGAACAATGCCTGCATAAATGTTCAACCCAGAAAAACTCCAAAATAAACAGATTTTGTTTAAAGTTCCCCCTGTTCTACCAAAAAAACTTCAAAATTAATTTTTTTCAAAATTAAAGACCCTGTCTCTTCTTTATCCGGCCACTATCAAAATTGCTTTCCTTTAGACGTCCCATACATACCCAGCTTCCCTGAAACTAGAGCTATTATACAATCCCATATCATTCCCCAAATTGGCAAAATTATTCCGTAAATGGAAAATAACCCCCAGTAGAGCGCCGCCGCGCAGTATCCGCCTCAGGCGGCGGGGTACCCGCCGCAGGCGCCGTTTCAACACTTCCTCCAACAGCAGCAGCAGCAACAGCTCCAGATGTTCTGGACATATCAACGCCAGGATATCGAGCAGGTGAACAATTTTAAAAACCATCAACTCCAACAGCAGCATACAACCACCCCTCAAATCTCTTAACCATGACTTCCAATCGCCAATCCCATTGCCATCGCATCTCTTATTAGATGTATAACTTTTGTTTACAAAAGTCGTGTTTCTATTTTTTACGTTTTTAGTCTTACGGTGTCGTTTGATTAGCTAGGAGTTAGCTACATTCCAGCTTTGTATATATACACTTTCTTCTCCATTTTTCGGAGTGTGATGAATAATAAAAAAATTGATTTCCTAGCATAATGAGAGCAGTTACCAAATATTGGGAAATTCAACATGGTATCTAGAGCGGGTTAATTCATCTGGTTTTTTCTTTGATTGTTGGTTGAAGATTTGATTAAATGGCGACAAAAAGAAGAAATGAAGCCTGACGAGCGTTGGTAGCTGAAGGATCTACATCGAGACATGTCGAAAAGATCCATTCTATCTACATGGTGCAGATCACCCTGGATTGGTTCTCATTCCGCATCCGCTAACTGGAGCAGGTAATTTTCTACCTTGGAAGCTCGCTATTCTCATAGTCCTAAGAATAAATTAGGTTTTATTCATGGAACTATATCTCCACCTGATAAGGATGATGAGTTTTATCCTACTTGGAAAACGGTTGATTCTACTGTGATGTCTTGGATTCTTAATACGCTGTCAAAGGAATTGAGTGACACATTTGTGTATGTTGATTGTTCGAAGAGACTTTGGGATGCTATATGCACTAGGTATGGTCAAAATAATGGACCGATGAGAATTAAAATCAAAAGGCAGATCAGTGCTCTAAGGCAGGGAAGTAATACAATTGTAGAGTATTTTAATAAACTCAACAAGCTATGGGATGAATTGTCATGCATAGTGCCTGATGTGGCTTGTGACTGTGATATTGGGAAGATAGTGGCTCAAGATCATTTGGATGATAGAGTGGTTCAATTTCTCATGGGAGTGAATGAAACTTATGAAAGTGTGGTTAATCAAATCATGTTAATGAAGCCTCTACCCTCTATAGATGATGTCTATTCTATGTTACTTACTGCAGAGATCAGAGGGATGTAAATTTCAATCCTATAGAAAAATTTGACAGCTCAGCCATGGTGGCAAAATCTTATATAAGACAGGGATATGGGAGATTTGGTTCTAACAACAAAGAGAAACCTGATTTTGTGAGATTAACAAAAGAAGAGAAAGCAAAGTTAACTTGTGAGCATTGCCAAGGTCCAGGACATGATAAGACGATGTGTTTCAAACTTCATGGTGTACCTGATTGGTATAAGGAGCTAAAAGATAAAAGGTTAAGATCTTATGCAAATGCAGCATGTTATGACTATGATGAATCTTCTTCTTACACTGGGAACGAGCAGAGAAACGCACCAGCTGCAAATCTTATTGCTATTATGAGGCAGTTAGCAGAGGTAACAAAGTTTATGAATAACATGAAGGGCAAAGAAACATCAGAAAGCAATCTGGACTATGCTCAATTTGCAGATTTTGCAGGTAATGACATAATGAATTTTTCTTATGCATTATCCATGATTACAGATCATCATAAGAATGGGTGGATTATAGACACTGGAGCAAGTAAACACATGTGTAATAATGTTTCTTACTTACAAAATCTCAAATGCTTGAATGGAAAAGTCACAGTTTGCTTACCTAATGAGAGTACAGTGGAAGTTTCACAATCAGGGGAAGTTCATTTATCGGATGATATAGTCCTACAAGATGTGTTGTATATACCTGAGTTCCAATACAACCTATTATCAGTGAATCAATTATGCCAAACATCACACATCAGATGTATTTTTTATCTGATTCATGCCAAATGCAGGACCTACAGAGTAATAAAGTGGTGGGTGAAGGTCAGCTTGTTGGGAGTCTATACATATACAAGAATAAAAACTCTCATTCCTTATTGAGCAGAATACACGATAAAACGTTGAGCAATTGGCATAATTGTCTTGGGCATGCTTCTTATATAGCATTACAGCATCTGTCTTTTTTATGTGAACTTTGTAAAACTGAAGATATTGATGTTTTGAGGTCTTGTGAAGTTTGTCATAAAGCTAAGCAGCATAGATTGCCTTTTAGGCATAGTTCTATTCAAACTAGTGCTTGTTTGCAGCTGTTACATGTTGATGTTTGGGGTCCTTTTAAGGAAACTTCTTTGAATAATACTCCATATTTTCTTACTGTGGTGGATGATTACAATAGAGGTGTTTGGATTTTTCTCTTGACTCACAAGAGTGAAGTTGCAGAAACATTACAGAATTTTATTATTATGATGGAAAGGCAATATGCTACTAAGGTCAGAATTGTTAGAAGTGACAATGGTATGGAGTTTATGGGCATTACTCTTCAGATTTTTTTTAGAACTCAAGGTATTAAACATGAAACTTCTTGTTCCTACACCCCACAACAAAATGGTGTTGTGGAGAGAAAGCACAAGCACATTTTGGAAATTGCTAGTTGTTTTTTTTCAGGCTCAACTCCCCCTTAAATTTTGGACACATGCTGTTTTGATTGCTGGTTATATTATCAATAGACTTCCAACTGCTCTTTTATCATGGAAGACACCATTTGAGATCCTCAATGGCAAGTTACCAGATTATCAGAAGTTACAGCCTTTCGGATGCCTAGCTTATGCTGCTAACACTCAAGCTCATAAATCCAAGTTTGATTCAAGATCTCACAAATGCATATTTTTGGGATATGCCACTGGGAAAAAAACATACAAATTGTATGACTTAGACTCTGGACAAATTTTTGCTTCTAGAGATGTCCAGTTTTTTGGTGATATTTTTCCAATTAAATCTGATATTCCAGATGCCACTCAATCATCTCTACCTAACATTGGTTTTGATCCACTCCGGATAGAGGATGATGATGTTGCTGAATCTTCTAGGTCAGAGAATGATGTTATTGATACTGCTTCTGCTCAGGAGTTAAATATCTCTTCTACTACTAGAAGAAGTAATAGGGTCATTCATACACCTAGTTGGAGGAAGGATTATGTTTGTGGAGTGCCCACATCAGTGGTCCCTTTTTTTGATTCAAGTTATTTAGATGCTAAATTTCTTACTTTTTTAGCAAATATATCTCATGAAAAGGAGCCAACACATTATGGCCAAGCAAGTCAAGATGCTTCTTGGGTTGAAGCTATGAATCAAGAACTACAGGCACTTGAAAATAATCACACATGGGAGTTAACATCGTTGCCACCTGGAAAAAAAGCAATAGGAAGTAAATGGGTTTATAAGATTAAAAGGCACGCTGATGGATCGGTTGAACGGTACAAGGCAAGATTAGTCGCAAAAGGGTATAGCCAAACAGAGGGGGTTGATTACTTTGAGTGTTTTTCTCTAGTAGCAAAACATGTTACTGTCAGGTTGCTCATTGTTATTGCCTCTATGAAAAACTGGGATTTACATCAATTGGATGTAAATAACGCCTTCTTACATGGTTACTTATCTGAGGAGGTGTATATGACACCACCACTTGGTTTTACCAAAGCTCGTTCCGGTCAAGTTTGTAAATTGCGGAGAAGTTTATATGGGTTGAAACAGGCTTCGAGAGAGTGGAATAATGAATTGCGTTCTACTTTGTCGCATTTTGGTTTGGTGCAGTCCAAATTTGATCACTGCCTTTTTACCATGACTCTTGGGGATCATTTTCTAGCCATGATTATTTATTATGATGATGTCTTAATTACTGGATCTGATCCTTTTTTGATTAACAAGTTGAAATCTTATCTGCATGTTAAATTCACCATTAAGGATCTTCATTTGGAAAAATATTTCTTGGGGATTGAGATTGTTCGTAATTCTCGTGGTATTTCATTGTGCCAAAGGAAATTCATTATGGATATTCTCTCAGATATTGGTCTACAGGGCAGTAAACATGTTTCTACTCCACTTCCTCATGGTCTTCATCTTACTTCTACTGATGGAGATCTTTTTCTGTTTCCCGACAAGTACAGACGGTTAATAGGGAGGCTTCTCTATTTGAATATGACCAGGTCGGACATTACTTATGTTGTTCAACAATTAAGTCAGTTCGTCAATGCACCTCAGACTCTTCATTGGGATGCTGCTATTCATATTCTCAAGTACATGAAGGGTTCTCCCAACTTGGGTCTTTTCTTTCCTTCGTCCATGAGCCCAATTCTTGAGAGTTTTTGTGACGCCGATTGGGCTGCCTGTAAAGATACGCGTAGATCTATCACTGGTTTTTGTGTTTTCTTTGGTGGGGCTTTGATCTCATGGCGTAGTAAAAACAGTCTACTGTTTCTAAGTCCTCTGCTGAAGCCGAGTATCGATCCATAGCTTCTACAGTCTGTGAATTGCAGTGGATTAGTTACATTCTTCATGATTTTGGCATACACCTCACTTTTCTAGTTCCTTTACATTGTGATAATCGTGCTACTCTCCACATTACAGCCAATCCCGTGTTTCATGAACGTACAAAACATTTGGATATTGATTGCCATATAGTCCGGGATCAATACAAATCTGTTTTTATTCTTCCATTGTTCATCCCTTCTAAGCTGCAGGTGGCAGATTTCTTTACCAAGATACTTCCGGCATCTCATTTCCGATCTTTTTTCTCCAAGTTGGGATTGTTCTCAGTCTATCAATCACCAGCTTGAGGGGGGGATGTTAGATGTATAACTTTTGTTTACAAAAGTCGTGTTTCTAGTTTTTACGTGTTTCTATTTTTTACGTTTTTAGTCTTACGGTGTCGTTTGATTAGCTAGGAGTTAGTTACATTCCAGCTTTGTATATATACACTTTTTTCTCCATTTTTCGGAGTGTGATGAATAATAAAAAAACTGATTTCCTAGCATAATGAGAGCAGTTACCAAATATTTGGAAATTCAACATCTCTGAACCTTTGTAGCAACCACCTTTCGCAAACCGCCTACGAGATGTCGGCTTCCCCGTCACACCGCTGCACCGGAATTACTCTGCAACAAATGCCGTTGTATGAAGCCACCGATGAAACCGTTTCTGCCGGAAGGAACCCCAGCCTCTCTATTTCTCGTTGTCTCTGTTAGCGACAACAACACCCATCACCGATTTCCGCCGTTCAAGTCCCAACTGCGCTACAATCCCTCGCCTCACAGCACTGCTTACTATTCTAGCTGGAATTCTGCCATAATCATCCACCGTCGAAGCTGCCGCCGATCGATTTAACAAAACCTCACTCGCGAAGTGATTCAATCTTGTGTCCCATTTCTCTTATTTCACTCACATTACCACAAAAACAAAAAATCAAATCACACAAAGAATCAAAACAATAAAACCTATAAATTCTTGATTTACTTGATCAGATAATGAAAATGTCAGAACAATCTTTCATCGCCCTTCAAACTAGGAGAAAGTAAATGTGACTTTGCATCGATCCTTTTCAGATCGGATCGGAACAAGAAACAGATACTGATAGACAGATCTGGTCGAAGAGACAGGATTTGCTTTTACAGAGAGAGAAATTGTGTGATATTTTATCGAGAGAGAGAAATATGATTTGATTTGAATTGGATGTTTTCAAATTAAAATTATGATGTGATATTTTACTGTTTATTTTACTTTTTCAGCCATAGTGTCAGCTTTTTTTTTTTTCTGAATTATGCAGTGCCCCTGAATGTAAACTTGATGCCCCTGGATGTAAGTTTTTTGCCCATCTTTATAACTTTAAATAGTGAAAGCCCCTATTTGTGGTTTCGGAAATCTATTGGCCCATATTTGTAATAAATCCTTAAAAAATTAGGCAAACTATGTATTGAATAAAAAGTTATTACTTTTAAAACTGATAAAATTTTAATAAAAAGTGATGATGTTTTTGTTAAAAGTGACTATTATATTTTTTAAAAATATTATCACTTTTTAAAAGTGATAATTTTTTATTAATAAATAACATATTTATATTGATCTTATGTAATGAGACGAACTCAAATAATTTTTTTTCTATGTTTTATGTGCATCATATTTTTTTAATAATATTATTTATTTCATTAAAATATATCAATGTAAGTATAGTAAAACCAACTAAATACTATTTTAAATTGTACGCTAAAATTTATTTATAAAATATCTACTCTTAAAAGATAATGTATTATTTTTTGTCATCTTGAAATTACTTGCATATCTAATCTTATTGAGACTTTCTAAGTATCATTTACACATTCTAAAAAAATTAATTAATATGTATACTTACAAAAATATATAATTTTAACACATATACTATTATTTTATTTAAAAAATATAGTTTCTTAATTTAAATAGATAACTTAATATGCACGTAATTAGGAAGAAAGTGAGTATCTATTTTACTTTTTCACAAAAACTTATGTGCATCTAAGTGTATAGGATGTACAACCTCAAAAAAAAAAAAAGTGTATAGGATGTACCATAATTTTAAGTTTAATTTTGACTTTAATTTGGTTTTTCGAAAACACAAAGTACAAGTTGCACTATGTGTTTTTTTTGGCAATTGATGTATTAGTGAGTTATTCTTGTGATATTACTTAGACTTGTTCTTGGAGTATTAATGAGTTGTTCTTAATGCATTACTGAGTTATTTTTCGGGTATTGCAAATTTGTTCTTGGGGGTATTAGTAAATTATGGTACTAGTGACTTGTTTTTGGAGTATTACTTAGACTTGTTCTTAGGTATATTGGTGAATTGTTCTTTGAGTATTACTTAAACTTGTTCTTGGGCTATTAGTGAGTTATTCTTGGGATATTACTGTCTTAATTGTTCGTAGGATATTATGTAGACTTGTTCTTGGTGTAATACTTAGTCTTGTTCTTTAGGTATTAATGAGTTATTCATGAAGGTATTACCTACTTGTTCTTCGAGTATAATAGACTTGTTCTTAGGGTATTAATGACTTGTTCTTGGGGTATTCTTAGACATGTTTTTGGGGCAATAAATATAGAATGTGGAATTACTCAATTATTTTTTGAGTATTATAAATTGTTTTTTTAAGTATTTCTCATTTATTAATTATTCATTTATAAATTATTCTTTAAATATTATAAAATGTTCTTTGGGTATTATTACCAATCAACCACTTTATCTCTTCAAGTAATGCTTCCTCAACCACTGCCCCTCAATTCTAACATCCTCAGGGGCAATTCTAACATCCTCAACCAATCCATCTAATGTCCGAAGTTCAACCTATATCTTGAAACCCAGTCTCCATTAGCATACAACAATATTCCAAGTCAAAAAAAAAAAAATTAAAATACAAGTAAACAACAATTGTATCAAGCTCTTTCAAAATTTGCCGTGTCATGATAATAATCCTATTTTGCATAATTTGGCTTCCTCGACTTTATCAATGCCGAACTCACCTCCTAGAGGTAGTGTATGTTTGCAATAATAAAGTAATATTAAGAAATTTTAGTAGCAAAATGAAAAATAAGAGTGGTTTAAATTTAAGTGTTTTTAAAAATGATTAAAAAATGTGTTTGCAAAAAAAGTGATTCTAAAAAAGATATTGAGTACCCCCTCTATCCAACATGAATTTGCACACTTTCCTTATTTTGACGTTTCACACAAATTTACACACTACCAAAAAAGGAAACATTAATTTACTTGCACACTCACAAACTTATACACATATTTACTCATATGCCACTACTTTATATATAAAACACATTTTTTTTTAAAAATGTGCCGTCCCGTAGGGTGCAAATTTCTACGGGACGGGGGGAGTATTATTTTATTGGGGAATGTGTAGAAGTGTTTAACTAGAAGTTAAAAGCTAAATCTTCTAACATTTCTCTCTCTAGGAATACTCTAGAACCCCCAACTCCCTCCGTCTGAAAACTTTGGGCTCGCCGGCGGGACTCTTCGTCTCCCGTGCAATGCCATAATTATCTTACCTCTGAAATTGAAATCTCTCCTCTTCGATGTGTCTCGGGTTTCCAAATCGACGTGAGTAAGACTTCTCTAGCCTTGAATGGCACCCTCCCTGATTCTTGCTACTATATCTACCCCCAGATGGGTGGCAAGCATTCCTTTCCAAGCCTTTTCGAAACAAAGAGTTCAAACCACCTGATTTAAGGAAAAACCCAGCTCTAATGGCAGAAGGTCTCGAAGCAATGTGGGGAAGATTCTCCTTGTCGGAAGTGGAAGGGGTCGAGATTCAAGTCAACGAGGAGGAGCTGTCCGTCCTACAAAATACGCTGGTGGGCAAATTTATGATGAGAAAGGTCATGGGGGCGGTGGAACTATGCACGGCTATGAGGAGGATCTGGAAACTCTCTACCACTTTGGAGGTGTCAAGGGTTGGAGACGGTATGTATACTTTCCAGTTTGGTACTGAGAAGGAGAGGAACAGAGTGTATCACCAACAGCCTTGGAATCTTAACGGAGTGCTACTGATTCTTGACAAAATGGAGGGTACGGATAGGCCTGACCAACTTAACCTCACGAAGGTCCCTTTCTGGGTCCAGATCCACGGATTGAGCTTTTGCACGATGAACAAAACCATCGGAGGAAGAGTGGGGGCCTACATAGGGGAAGTGCTAGAAGTGGACAGCCCACAGGGGGAGATTACGATGGGAAAATGCCTACGGGTCCGGGTCCTCTTTGATACCAGAAAACCCCTCATGAGAGGCATGCCTATGAATGTGCAGCAGAAAAAGATCCAACTCTACTTCCGGTATGAGAAGCTCTCCAACTTTTGTTATGTTTGTGGTATGCTAACCCACACTGATAAAGACTGCCCCAAAGTCTTTGCTACAACTACTTTGAGTACTGTGGTGCAAAAACAATATCCTCAATGGCTAAGAGCGGAGGGGAAAAGAGGTATTACCCTATCGGAAGGGGAACAGTGTGACAACATCAAACTGGAACATGAGGACAAGGGGAAAGGCATTATGCGCGAAGAGGGGCAGGAACAACAGGATGGGGAAGAAGATGAGAGGCACCTGGGAATGACCTCTTACAAACAAGCTGAGAAAGTGACACAGTTTGAGGAGCTAATGTGGGCACAATACTGGACAATGAACGCACAAGGTAATATTGAGCTTGATGTTGAGAAAATCCAAGCACGGGGAGACGCAATGCTCGCCTTAATAGCATCAGAAAATGCTAACAACGAAGCCAGGGGAAACATTTTTGCAGAGAGAAGTGGAAAAAGAGACCAAAAGCAAGCAGCCAATAACAAGGGAAAAGAGAAAAAAAAAATCGCAAAATCAGGGGGAGCACATCAGTAATATCAAGGGAAACATAAAATCTAAGAAAGGGATTTTCTTGAATCAGCAAGCAGAGCAGGCTATGGACATTGCACACAAAAAAAGACTTCGATCGGGATCAATGGGATACAATTATGGGGTTTTCAACTGGACTGGTTTCGAGACTTTTGTGGGAAACAACCAGCAACTGCAGATTACAATAAAAAAGGAGGATGGAGAGGAAAGTGGGGATAAAAAGAAACCGAAAAGTTCAGAGATTGAAGAGGAGGTCAACCAAAGCAAGCTTCAAGAGGAAATGGCGGAGGCTGGAGGCGTCCAGCCCCGCCAGCAGCCATGAATTGCATTGTGTGGAATGCGCGAGGCATGGGCAATCCTCGCGCATTCCGAGCCCTCAAGCGCTTGGTCGCTGATCACTGTCCTTCTATCTTATTTGTTATCGAGTCTAGAGTCCAAGTTTCTGTAGGAAGTAAGTGGAGGAATATCCTCAAGTTTGAAAATTGTTTTTGTGTTAACCCGAAAGGGTCTGCGGGTGGGCTGCTATTGTACTGGAAGCAATCTATTAATATAACTATTTTGTCTTACTCTCTTTCCCATATAGACTGCTGCATTTCTGAGGACAATTATGAGTGGCGATTTACTGGTTTCTAAAGAACCCACTCTTGGAACCTCCTTCGTTCCATTGCTCGTTCCCATGACGGAGAACCGCAAGCCTGGATAGTGGGGGGCGACTTTAATGAAATCAGAACCAACTCTGAGAAGCAAGGAGGGGAGAAAAGACCCTTTAGTCAGATTAATAATTTTAATATTGTTCTTGATGAGCTGGGCTTGATTGAAATTCGTAATACGGGTCCTAACTTTACTTGGATGAATATGAGGAAAGGAAGGGAGCTAATTAGAGAAAGGCTTGACAGATTCGTTAGCAACTCAGCCTGGTTACAACTTTGTGCAGGAGCGGAGGTTAAGCATCTCAACTTCTGGATCCGACCACAGGGCAATACAACTTATTCATTCGGAAGGTGTGAAGCAGGGACTCTATCGGGGTACAAGGGGCTTTTCTTTTGAGCATAAATGGCTACTGGAGAATGATTACCATAATGCGGTTCAACAAGCCTGGAGTAAGACTAATAACAGAAACAAGTTGCATGAAAAACTGGGTGATTGTGCCGTGTTTCTGCAGAAATGGGAAGCAACAAACTGAGGAAGCACAAAGAAAAGGATAAAGCAGATTCAAAGACAAATTGAACACATTAAGAGGATTGAAACTGGGGAGATTGACATGCTGAATATCAAGAGACTTGAGGGACAGCTTCACAAGTTAGAGGAACAAGAAGAAAATTATTGGAGACAGAGGTCGAGGATCAACTGGCTTAAGGCAGATGATAGAAACACAACCTTTTTCCATAACAAGGCCACTGAGAGAAAGAGGAGGAATACCATCTCCGGGCTGCAAAATAAAGATGGGTTATGGACCACTGATAAGAGGAACATAGCGAATATTATTCTCAGTTATTATCAGGACATCTTCAAAACTCAATCACCTTCCAGGGAAGACATTGCAATTGTTGTTGACAACATAAGCCAGCCCTTATCCAGGAAGACGCAGGAGTTCCTGGAAAAATCCTTCACTGCGGAGGAGATAAAAAGAGCAACCTTTGAAATTAATCCATCGAAGGCAGCGGGACCGGATGGCTTTACGGCTACTTTTTTCCAGCAATCGTGGGATGTGGTTGGGGGCTATCTCACAAGTCAAATTTTACAGATCTTAAATGGCAACGAATCTCCAAAATCTTGGAACCACACAACGATCACTCTTATCCCTAAAAAAAGGAGCCCTAAGTAGGTAACTGATTTTCGACCCATCAGCCTTTGCAACGTGACCTATCGGATTATGGCTAGAGTTATCACCAATAGGCTAAGGCTTGTGCTTGATGATTTAATTGATCACTCACAAAGTGCTTTTATTCCGGGGAGATTAATCACGGACAATGTCATTACGGCCTTCAAATGTATGCACTGGTTGAGAAACAATAGAAGCACAAATGGTTTTGCCGCTTTGAAACTTGATATGGCGAAAGCATATGATCGAGTGGAGTGGGGATTTTTGGAGGGTATGATGAGGAAGATGGGTTTTAATGACAAATGGGTTCGCCTGATTTTACAATGTGTTTCCACGGTATCTTACTCAATTAAGATTAATGGACAGCTGGAGGGTAACGTTATACCAACTAGAGGTCTTCGACAAGGGGACCCCCTATCCCCGTACCTGTTTGTCCTCTGTGCCCAAGGTTTATCTGCACTCCTGAACAAAAAAATCGACATGGGGCAGCTACAGGGTATTCAAATTGCAAGAAGAGCGCCAACTATTTCTCATCTCTTTTTTGCAAACGATAGTCTAATTTTCTTCAAGGCGGATCAAAGGAATGGGGAAAATCTGAAATATTGTTTGAAATGCTACGAAAAAGCTTCTGGTCAGCTTGTCAATCTCCTTAAATCCGCTATTCTCTTTAGCCCAAGCACGAGGTCAGAGGCTAAAACACAAGTACTGCAGTCAATTCAAGTGAAAGTCAGTTAGGGTCATGACCTTTATCTGGGTCTTCCCACGCTCTCAGCTAGAAACAAGCGACACCAATTCGGATACCTCCGAGACAGGCTGTTTAAGAAGATGGAAGGATGGAGGAATCTGGAACTTTCAGAGGGAGGGAAGGAGGTTCTTATTAAAGCAGTACTCCAGGCGATACCCGCCTACGCAATGTCCTGCTTTCGAATCCCAGCTACGGTGTGTCACGACTTGGAAAAACAAATTGCGAACTTTTGGTGGAGTAACAGTGGCAAACATGAGGGAATCCACATGAAAAAATGGGCTGATTTGATTAAGAAAAAGAGCGAGGGTGGATTGGGATTCAGAAGCTTTATCCAATTCAATCAAGCCTTGTTAGCAAAGCAGGTGTGGCGACTCATTCACAGACCCACATCATTGGTGGCCAAGGTACTCAAGGCGAGATATTATAAACACTCAGATGTCATGGGCGCGGATATTGGTTCAAACCCATCGTTTATCTGGCGATCCTTAATGTGGAGCAAAAACCTGTTTCAGAAAGGTATCCGATGGAGAGTTAGTAATGGAGAAAACATCCAAATTTTTAAACATGCCTGGGTCCCAAAACTGGAGGATGGGGTCATTAAATCTAGGATTGCGAGTGGTTCTAATGTAGCTAGATTTATCACAAATGAAGGATGTTGGAACGAAAACTTGATCCGACAAGCATTCCTACCTTTTGAGGCGACAACTATTATGAGTACACCGATTGCTGAAGGAACATTGGAAGACAAGATGTATTGGCAGCCAGAAAGAAAATGGTATTACACTACTAAATCAGCCTATCGTATTGCGACAAGAGAGGTGCATGCTGAGGACAGTAGGGGAAGCAGCTCTTCCTGCCGGCCAAAGAACCAAAGGTGGAAACAAGTTTGGAGCCTTGACGTCCTACCTAAGGTATGGATTTTTATATGGAAATTATATGAGGGTTGTGTTAAAACTGAGGATAATTTAGCAAGGTACCACGTGCCATGCTTGCCTTTTTGCTCTTTATGTGGTACTGCAATTACTTCTACTTCCCATGTATTCTTCTATTGTCGTTGGGTTCGGAACAATTGGAAAAACCTGGGCCTGTGGAAAGCCTGTAAGGGGAAAGAGAGAGTCGAGGCAGGGGATATATTAGACTTCCTTTTTTCGCTAGAAGGGGCTGCACAAAAGAAGAGATTGCCATGACTGCTTGGGGAATTTGGAAGGAAAGATGCAGGCTTACGAAGAATGGTGGAGATGCAAATGAGCTTAAAAAACCGAGAATTATGGTTGAGGCAAGATGGGCGCTGACCCTTCTGGATAACTTCAGGGAGTGTAACAAAAAAGTGGCAAGCTTGACTAAGCTGTTGAATGGGGCAGACTTGATGATCCCGGTTGAGGAGAGCTGACAGGGAAGAAAAATCATGGTGGATGCTGGATTCAAGGAGGAGGATATGATTGCTTCAGTCGTCTACGTTATAATTGATAATGACGGCCTTATCAAAACAGCAGGTGGACATCGAATAAACTATCCACGGACAGTGTGGGGAGCGGAATTGAAGGCCATCCTCAACGGCATCCAAAAAGGAAAACAGACAGATTCTTCAGCTTTTATTATTTGTTCAGACTCCCTCGAGGCAGTTCAGATGGTTGTGAGAAGGGAAGAATGCTTGAGCCCAGAGGGTGCTACCTTACAGCTTATATGGAAGGAATTGGAAGACGGCTTAGTGTGAGGCGTCTATTACATTTCACGACAACAAAATAAGGTGGCTCATGAATTGGCGAGAATGGCAAGGAAGACTTCTACTCCTCATGAATGGAGAGAAGATGCTATCCCAACGTGGATTAGAAGTATCACTCCGTGATTTCTGTGGCAAAAATTGATCTGTAGCTTGGAGTTGGCTTCTGTAAAAAAAAAAAGAAGTTAAAAGCTAAAAATTGTTGCTTGACCAAAAGTACTAATAAGCACTTAAATTAATAATTGAACACATGTTTTAAGTGCTTTATTTAAAAAAAATAAGCACTTTTACTTTTAGTGTAGAGTTTGCACAGAAGCACATAGAGCTGTGGTTGCGCTACTTTTTGGAGTTAGGTTGGATGTGGTGGAGGTTTCCCATGAATTCCGGCGAATAGGGACGGCTCTGGGCGTCTTCCTCAATGGCTCCGACAATAGCTTTGGATTCTTAGGTGGTGGCCGACTCTGACTCAAGTGGTGGAGCGACCGTGGTGGGAACTTAATGTTTGAGCTATTTCAGGCTATGGAGACCGAATTCGACACAAATTGCTTCTTTAATATTTTGTAGTAGTTGAACATGGACACTACAAAATAATATAATTTCTAAGAATAAAAAATAAATGGTAGAAGCCATATAAATTAAAATACACCCAAAAATATCAAATTAAATCTTTCCATATACCTTAAACTTCAAATACATACTCCTTTTTTTTACCACTCGGATTTTTAGCCAAACAATATTTGATTACCGTATAATTCATAGAATATAGAGAGAGAACACGGAATAATAAGGACACGAAAAAGCCACAAAATTTGACCTCCTAATCACGTGTATTCCAATTCGGAGCGGGCCCCACGGCACTCAGTGTTGACTCCCCAAACGCTACTATTATTCCACATGTAATTTGGGCGGGTGGTGGAAAGTGGTGGGGCCCTACCTACAAATACCACTCCTCGCCGAAAGATTAATCATCATATTATAATTTATAAACATAAATATGAGAGACCATCTCGTATACGAAATAATACTAAAATTTATACAAAATACAATATGTATATTATATAATTTGTGATTTTATGATCACATTAATTTTTTTAAGTAATTTGAAATGTTAAAATAAAATGCCGTCTCATCTAATATATAAGAGTAAATTTTATATAAAAATAATTTATAATAAAATTTATTATAAAACAATTTTAAAGTATTATATATTTAATAAAAAAGATAAAAAATTTATAATATAATACAATTAATCTAAAATTTTGATATATTTAACAATTTTTTTTAATATTATTAATTAAATATTTAATACTTATACTAAATTTATTATAAAATATTTTTATATAATAATTTGCGTATATTAAATCTTATTAATAAGCATGAGATTGTATCACAGCTCCATTATTAAAAAGGGTTTTGTTTAACATTTACAGCTGCACAATATTACGCACTGAATTCATCCCCCCTGACCCAACCCCCTGACCCAACATACCATCATCTTGTTCGGCGAATCGCACGACCTCCGCGGTCCATCTGAGCTTTTATTTTTCACTTTCACTTTCACTTTCGTCGGTTCTGAATTTGGTGGAGGATTGATTGCCTCTGATGAGTGGTTGTGGGGTTTGGGTTGCGTAGGATTTATTGGTTTTTGGGAATTGAGGTTTCAAATTTTTTTAATTTGGGAATGGAGAGTTTGTTAGCTGCGGTAGCGCAGACTCAAGGATTTGACGACGACGAGCCCTTTGTTTCCACTCCACGGGAGGTGAGGTTGGAGAATTCCGCGTCTTCTGCCGTGATTCGAGGAGAAATCAGTGGGACACGGCTGATTGGAGGGGTTTCCGGCGATGCTCGACCTTCTAGGGTGGTGGACGAGCTTCTTCCAGCTCCGGCCTCGGCGTTTCCAGCTGCGCGGCGGGTGATCGGCAACGGGGAGAAGCGGAAGCGAGGACGGCCGCCCAAGGGACAGTTGGCGGCCAACCCTCCGCCGCCTAAGCGGAAAAAAATTGAGGAGGTGGATGAGCATGAGGATGTTTGCTTTATCTGCTGTGATGGGGGTTCCCTGGTACTCTGCGATCGCAAGTGAGTTTAGTTATGATGAACTGTCGCGTGGATTTTTTCTTTTTTTTTATCAGAATTTAAATTGTTTAGGTGGTTTCTCTCCCTTTTCTGTCTTGTTAAATACATTTTACTTCATCATCGTCTGTGATATTAATTTAGTGTTGAAGGTAATGTTGTCTTCAGAGTATGTTTAAGACAAACATGGAGCTCCTCTGGTAATTTACTGATTTTTTTTATGTTCAGGGGCTGTCCAAAGGCATACCATCAGGCTTGCATTAAGCGAGATGATGCATTCTTTAGTACAAAGGCCAAGTGGATTTGCGGTATGTTGATATGTAAGAACTTGGTTGAGTCTGTTAATTACCATTGTGTTGGTTCCTATGATACACAGATTCTTCTAAAAATGTTACAATGCAGTATCGGATTCGCACCCGCATCCTAAAAAGGGTAAGATTCTTGAATTCTCGTGTCGGATTCTCCACGTGGCGAATCCATCTGCCACGTGGCGAATCCTGCTAACGGATTCTCGAATCCACTGCACGAATCCTATTTATAAGCACTAAATATATTATTTAAATTGAATTTTATTATTTCGTATAAGTTAAATTGATAGTGTCACACCTGTTTTGGATTGAATTTACTACTATGATTTATGTATTGAACTAATGTAACTCGAATTGATATTTTTTTACATAATTATATTATATTATTGAAATATACTCAAATTTTAGGTGATAAAAAATATAAATGATTTATAAAATTTTTATAAAAAATATATTTTTTAGATATTTTATATAATAAAATATAAATAAATAGACGTATCCTTAACGAATCGTACCCTAATTTTTTAAAAAACTCGTATCCCCGAACTCGTATCGTATCGCACCCGCATCTGCGTATCCGCACCCGTGCAACATAGGTTGGTTCCCTTGTCATTATCTTGTATTATGGTGGAAGTTCTTAGTGTTTCAGGGTATTGCTTTGATTTTTAGAACTATGGGACATATTTAATAATTAAGTATTAGATGTTCATTAATATCTGACTCATGCTGGGATCTTTTATGTTGTTGAATGTATTGCCTAATATGCAGTTGTTGCGCTGTAAAAACTCCTTTTCTAGGTTTTCTCCCCAACTCGATACTCCTCCTTCCCACCATTTCAACTCTCATTTGTCATTATAATAAATAATACGGGCAGTTTTTTTTTTCAGTATTCTTACACTAGTCGACACTGAAGTATTATATTGTTGTATAGCTGTTCAACAATCTACATTCCGCCTATTTATGTTACTTGTGGTACTATTTCTTTCAGGATGGCACATATGTAGAACATGTGAGAAAACTTCTCATTATATGTGCTACACTTGCACCTATTCGTTGTGCAAGAGATGTATAAAAGATGCAGATTTCTTGGGTGTTAGAGGAAATAAAGGATTTTGCGCGTGGTGCATGAAAACTATCATGATGTATGAAAATAAAGACCAAGCAGCCATTGAGTCGGTATGTGCCCAAGTTTGTGTAAGACACTTATTAAGTAAATATGTGCCCCAGTTTGTGTAGGACTTCATTATTTAATCTATGTTATCGTTCCATTTGCCATGGTCATAAGGTTTTCTTTCATAATCTACGTTAGTAGCATGTTTATAATTATTTTTATTATCAACTTCTGTTTACATATATATTTTCTAATCTGTATACACTTATAAATATTCCAGTTCAGAATTTGGCCAATCATGCTATTGGTGCTGGAAAAATATAATACCAAGAATATAATTTTCAATGTTATGGGGTTATGATTGAAGTGTTTGTCCTTTGCTAGCATTAAATGCTAATTCTTTTTCTAAAAATTCTATATATGGAAATTATTTTTAGTGGGACAGACACCCATATTAAATCCCAACTAGACGAAGGGAACATAGCGCTGTCATATGGTTTTTGCCCTTACAGCACCCTCTGCATTTTTGGCCATATCTTATCCATGAATTGCTGGCCCGAGTCAATTGCATCTGGATTCATTAACTAATGCAATAAGCTTCCAGAGTGTAGAGGGATTATCTTACTAGTAGAATGTGGTAGGAAGTCATTAAATAATGAACCATGATTAATTTGCATTATCCATTTTTGGAATATCTAATAGTTTCGACACACTGACAGGAAAAGAGAAGCAGAAATTATATACTTTTGTGGATGTTCTGACTTCTGATGTTCAGGACCATATTGCTTTTTGAGTCATATGTGACTCTTTCAAGCTGATTAGAATCATATTAGTAGTTACATGATTAATTTAGCTATAATCTTAATGTAATTGTTGTCGCACTGTGGCTTGCACTATAACTTCCTTGCTAGTGGACATGTTTTGCGGTTTGTAATTTAATGCTCATTCTAGTGTTCTATTTTCTTATGCAGGCTCAAATAAATTTTGATGATACGACCAGCTTTGAATATTTCTTCAAGGTGTACTGGTTGGCCCTCAAAGAGAACTTATCTTTGAGTATGAGTGAGCTCAGGGAGGCTAAAAATCCGTTCAAACGTGTGACAACAGTGGCTTTTAAGCCGCAGTTGAGTAGTGTTACCCACATGGAACTTGTGCCAAGTTGCAATAAAGACAGTGTAATACCAAGTAAGGACAAATCCACTGAGGAGACGAGTGTTGGCAAATCCACTGAGGAGAAGAGGGTTGGCAAATCCACTGAGGAGACGAGCGATGGCAAATCCACTGATGGGCCAGTTTTTAAGGAAGCTACTAAAGAGTCGTGCAGTGAGGAAGATCAAGATGCTGTTAGAGATACCAACAACCCCTTAATCTGCAAAAACACAAGTGAGAGAGAGTCAGACAACTCAGGAATTGACAGAAGTCAGTGGGCATCTAAAGATTTATTGGAAATTGTTTCATACATGAAGAATGGTGATACATCGCCTATATCACAGTTTGACGCCCAAAAACTATTGCTTTACTACATAAAGAAAAATAACCTTCGGGATCCACACCAGAAGAGCCAAATTATATGTGATACAAGGCTAAAAAAGTTATTTGGAAAGCCACGTGTTGGTCACATTGAAATGCTGAAGCTACTCGAATCCCACTTTCTCATAAAGGAGGACTCTCAGCAAAATTCTCTTATCCCTGCTGGATTCGTTAGTTCTGTTGCCAGTGATTTGAAGGTTGATGAGAAAACCGATGGATTACTCACACCAATTAACAGTAGAAAACGAAAAACACGCAAAAAGAGTGCACATAAAGAACCACCCCAGCATGGTTTAAACGAATATGCTGCGATTGATGTCCATAACATTAATTTGGTTTATCTGCGACGTAATTTGGTGGAGAATCTTATCGACGATCATGATAATTTCCATGATAAGGTTTACGGGTCTTACGTGAGGATTAGAATATCAAATAATGATCAGAAACCAGAAATTTTCAGGATTGTACAAGTTGCAGGTATTGTGAATACAATTATTGCTTTACCTTCTTGCCTTTGTTTCTCCATACCACCTAATTTTCCCCCGTTATGCTCACATCATCAGATGTTATGTTGGTAATTCAGGGACTAGGAAGGCAGCTGAGCCTTATAAAGTTGGTGACAAAGCAACAGATGTCATGCTTGAAGTTTTAAATTTAGATAAGATAGAAGTTGTTTCAATTGATGCCATTTCAAATCTCGAGTTTACTGAGGTAAGTAGAGATATATATTTCACCAGTTTCCGTATTTACCTCTGATGCTCTTGTATGATTATTAGTGTTTCCAAAAATAAATTTATTTTAAGCTGCATGATATAATTATAACTAAAGTCTAAAGCACATAAATTATAGTATTTTAGTACTAGTATTTGTAGTGGTAGAGGATCTGTTATAGAAATCTCCTTCAAAGCTTTGAAAGCATTTATGTAATTCCTTAAATATCTGATCGTAAATTATAAAGCATTTATACTGTTTTTTGCTATTTGATGATGCACTTACAGAATTTATCTCGTTTTGATCTCCATTAAATGGAGCTTATTTGCACATGTAATATTTCCTTAATGTTGATCTTTTAATGTTTCTTCGGAAGCTGACGTGTTGTCAAGATCGTTTTATTCTAAATTCAAACTCAAGAATCTAAATAATGCTTTAGTAGATCATAAGTAAAGCCTTAGGCGTGAAAATATGGCTGATGAAAACATCTTATGTGTTCCGAATTCTCCATGTAATGTTTTCTTCTTGTCATTCAGGATGAATGCAGAAGGCTACGTCAATCCATGAGATGTGGTCTTATACAAGGACCTACTGTTGTAAGTCCTTAACTCCTTATGCGTAATTCTTTCATAATTCAACCTGAAAACTACTGAATTATTGTTTCACTTATTTGCAATTGGTTGCAGGAAGATATACAGAGGAAAGCTCTGGCACTCCAATCACTGAGGGTCGATGATGTGAGTTTATTGGTTATAATCTGCCTGCAGTAAATTTAGTGATTTGGCATCATAAGATTATTCTTTCAAAATTCAAGTTCTTCTGCCAGAGAAGCAGAAAAGCAGAATATTAAAATAAAAAAATCTTGGAATTTTCTCGACTCTTGTGGTTATGAATGCTGTATTCTTCTGAACGTAGTGGCTGGAGGCAGAGATATTGCGCCTGAATCATCTCCAAAATCGAGCTAGCGAGAAGGGGAATAAGAAAGAATATCCTTTGTTTATGTCTATTAACAGCACAAGTTTCAAGTAAAGAAAAGTCAATTTCTGGTATGGTGGTTTTAATTTAAAGGCAAAATTACCGTACAATATCAATGCCATCTCTATGTGTGTCCTCGCAGAATCAGTAAATGTGATTCTATCTTTACTATCGCGTATTGCTCTTCTCCACATGTGAAATTTTTAGCAATATAGATCGGAAATGCTCAAACACAAAACTAGAAGTGAGTTGAAATATTGATTTGAAGTGTCCTAAACATGATCATTATCATGACCATAGCCTTCTGCCTTTTTTTTTCCCCTGGATTTCCTTGACCACTCTTCACGCTTAGAGAATATGTGGATAGACTAGAGCTGCTGAAATCACCCGAGGAGCGCCAGCGCAGAATTTCTCAACTTCCAGAGATTCATACTGATCCAAAAATGAATCCACTCTATAACTCAGAAGATGATACAAGCAATGGCAATAGAGCTGAAATAGGTATATCAGTTATTTTAATTGTTATTATTTCAGCAGCCAGAGTTCTAAGTGACTTAATTATGCAGATGGACATGAGAGACCTAGCTACTCTCCATATCCTCAAAGCAGACGGAAATCCATTTCTTCTAACAAAAAAGGTGAGAATCAATTGTAACAATTAAGTAGACAGGTCAAGAAAGGGTCTTTTCTTTTTCCTGGAAAATTCAGAGAATTCTGTATTAAATCTTGCTCAGGTAAAGACGAACGACCTATCAAAGCTCGAAATAGGATGATAGATAAGGCAGGTCCAAGTGGATCAAATGGTTTGGACAAGCACATGAATCAGATCAACATCGATAGCTCAGCAACTTTGGGTAGGAATGATCAAGACAAATCTGGAGTAGAGAAATCAACTGTCAATTCACCTTCTGCGGATCATATAGAAACTGAGAAACTTTGGCATTACCGCGATCCTAATGGTAGGATTCAAGGACCGTTTTCCATGATGCAGCTGCGGAAATGGAGCACAACTGGACTATTTCCACCTGATATGAGGATATGGACCAATCACGAACTATTTGATTCGCTACTTCTCAGCGACGCTATGAATGGAAAACTACATGGGGCATCAGATTTGCTAGCTAAACCCCCTTTAGATTCACGTGAAAATGAGGCTACTGGGGAAATTGCTGTTCCTGAAGGTACAAACAGGATTAGTGCAGATCATAAACAAACAGAGGGGCCCTGTAGTAATAGCGCAAGTGTTTCATCTGACAAGAACACAGAACATGTGGCAGCAGATGAGCCTGGCTCCTCGCGGTGGCCACATTGTTGGGATTTGCTCAAAGATAGTAATTCCAGTGCTGATGATGTCCAGGAGCGTAATTTGCTTCCTTCAAGCTCTGGGAAAGAAGATGCCACTTTGACTGATCGAGGCCAAGAGAGTGATGAGTTAAACCATGGTTCACCAAGTGGAGAGAAGAATTCAACACAATCGACTCAAAACCCTATGACTAGTGAGAACGAACCTTCTGAAGAAAAAATGAGCTCTGTAAATATCGATTTGAGCTCAAACGATTTGGTTTTGGACTCAAGTAAATGGGATGAGAAGGTAAATGCCATGGACTTACCTAGTCCTACCCCCATGACTGAAAATCAGCAAACCGTATTTGCAGATGTTCCTGTGCAGGACTCTGGTATTCTAGAACTGCTGTGCCCTGCACCAAGACCTAACAATGAGCATCAGGAAGGTCAGGCAAGTGAGACCAAGCAGCCCGGGTTTACACTGTTTCCCAGTCCCATGCCTGACTGGAGCTGTGGTTCCACTCTTGGGGTAGGCACTCTACAAATTCCGGAGGTAGTTGATCCATGGGGCGGGTACTCCCCCACACCTGCAAGACCATCTATGCAGGAATGGGATTCTGGTCCATCATCTTCCAAACCTCCTGAAGTTAAGAGTGAGTGCATTGATAGTCATGCTTCCACATCTCAACCTGCACCAGATTGGTTGGCCATAATGAACGAGCCCATAGAGTTTGATGCTTTGGGGGAGGATTCAGTATCCGATTTGTTGGCTGAAGTTGATGCCATGGAATCACGAGGGGCCTTTCCTTCGCCTACTACAGCAATGAAGTTTGTTAGGGAATTCCTTGATGACGATTGTTGTTTCAGTTCAATTGAGGAATTCAGTTCAGCAAACCACCAACCAATCAAAAGTGATGCCTTCAGCTCCACCACAACTGACGTACAACTGAAGTCCCAATGCTCAGCTCCTTGTAAACCGATGGGATCATCTGCAAGTAGTGAGGGAGAAACTAATGCTCCGGTTCTGTCTGGTGATGCTGCTTCAGAATGTCATCCGCATGCACCCATAAACCCAGAACAAGAGATGGTTGACGCTCCTGGGCTAGGGCCTGGGTTGGACGCCACAGATCCGGGCTGGGGAGCAGTACAGGGTAACATTAACCTACTTACTGTTCAAGGTAATGTTAATCTTGTGTTGGTGGGAGGGCCCGGTCAGGCAATGGGAAACATCGGGTGGGGATCGAACCCCGGCCCAGCCTGGACGAACCCGAGCACAAGCCGGAGTCCAAGAAATGGGAGTGTCCCGTGGGACGGGCAAAGGAAGTTCAATGGCGGTGAAAGGTTTAGCAGTCCTCGAGAATGGGGGGGCTATCAAGGGGGTAGTGAGTCAGGATTTGGGAGGGGGAGACTTCCATGGGGGAGGCAGCCATATGGCGGTGGCGGTAGCAGCGGAGGAGGAGGAGGCTATCCAAGGCCTCTTCCAAAGGGGCAGAGAGTGTGTAAATTCTATGAGAGTGGGCACTGCAAAAAGGGTGCTTTCTGTGATTACCTACATCCGTAATTAGTTGTTTTTTTGTGTTATAACTGTCGAGATTAATGCAGGCTTGTATTTTTAACTGACTCTTGACAAATACACAATGCAAATCATTCTTCTTTTGGGGGGAATCCGTATGTATATATTATTATTATTTTTCGATTGCTTTTGTAAAATTTTTAGTTTTTTTTTTTTTCTAAGTTGTAAGCAACTTTTGTAAAAGAAAAGTAGGGGTGATGTAACTCATTTTATTGGCTTAATACGGCACACCTTAAATATCTTGGCGTAAAGTAAAAGCAATAAAGATTCTACTGCGCAACTTACATCAGCTTGTCACAAGCAAAATTTAAATTTTCTTGACAACTAGTACAAAATTTGAATCCATCTTACACGTCTCCAAATAGGCTGCACGAGTTTAAAAATAATTTATATAATACTTTACTAAAAATAATAACGTTGATGGGCCCTGTATTAATTGATCAGTGCTAATATTCTAATTTTATTATTGAAATACTATTAAGCTACGATGGTTTCAAATTAAAAAAAAAATCCCACGCAATCAGTGTCACAATTTAACCATCAAAACAAATCTATGACATAAAAATTACAGCATTAAATTAATAATCATAGCAACTACATTATATAAATTAATCCAAGTCTAGATCATAAATAACAATTGAAGGACATAATACTAATAACCATAATAATGGATGTCTCTCTCTCTCTCTCTCTCTCTCTCTCTCTCTCTCAGCCACTAGTTTGATCAATCAGCACTTGAATCTCGTCTTGATCCATCAATCCAGCCTTCAATAAATACCAATCCAAAACTCATACTCATAAATAACAACGAAAAATCCATGGATGTGAAACCATCAAAAGGAATTTATTATATTGTACGAAACATGCATATTTTATGAGAAAATGTATTATTTACCTCACCAACAGTGCCCCTGTATGGAAGTTTTTTATCATGAAAGATGAATTTTGCAAATTTATATTCGATTTTCCTTTTCCTGCAAAATGCTTGAACCAACTCTTGGATTTTCGTGCTCTCTTTAACTTGGAAATAGGTCGAGTCTCCATCCTGCAATTTGGAAACGGTACAAATGTGTATTGTAAATGGTTGTACTTTAAGCATCAGAAAGTTGTAAACTCACAATATTTACATATTTATATCATTACTCTTTTTACATTTAAGACCATATTATACTCAATCAAATTAACTTTTTATTTTATACACAAAGTTTTATTAAATTAATATTCCTCAAAACATTAACTTTTTTTTTTCTTAATATGCAAGGGAGTATTTTTTATAAAGCTGATTTAAATCATTATAATTTTTTTCTATTTCACAGACGCAAGCAAGTATACGCTTTGAATATAAACATGTAAGATCTGTTACATTTGAGAAACATCAAAATTAATATTTGTTGACTAAATAAAAGAGAGAAAGAGAGATTAATTTATATGTTTGAAAGAAAAAGATAAATAAAAACCTGGCAATTGAAGCCAATCCTAATTTTTTCAAGGTCGGCAGCCTCGTCGTCAGAGCTCCACCCTCTTCTCATGATCTTCACCTGTTAAGAATAAAATGAAATGAAAAGGCCTCTTTCTCTCTCTAGATGATGAATAGATTCTGTAGATTGAGAGAGAGAAACGAGTTTGTTTATGTAAGTTTTTGAATATGAAAAACCGATAGTTTGAGAGAGAAATGTTGATGGGATAACTCTGCTCTGCATGCATAAATGTAGTAAGTGACAACGACAACTGACCCACCATTGATTAAATTGTATCACGTGATGTATGATCACTGCATATATATATATGGTGATTGTTAATCCCTCCGTCCATAAAAATTGGACTACTCTTGCTATGCACGGTTATTAAGAAAAGTAGATGTTGATGTATAAAAGTGAGTGTATTAGTATAAAAAATATTTAATTATTAAAAAAGTACTTGATGTGATGTGTAAAAGTGAGTATATGTGTATAAAAAATGAAAATAATGATTTTAAGTTTTCCATTTTAGGTAGGTAGACCATTTATTGTGGACGACCATTTAAGGCAACGTGGACCATTTATCGTGGACGGAGGGAGTATATACTCACTCCCTCCATGAAAATTAGTCCACGTTGCCTTAAATAGCCGTCCACAATAAATAGTCTACCTACCCAAAATGAAAAATTTTCAATCATTATTTATATTTTTTTATACACATATACTCACTTTTACACATCACATCAAATACTTTATTAATAATTAACACTTCTTTATACTAATACACTCACTTTTACATATCAACATCAACTTTTTCTTAATAACCGTGCACAACTAAGGTAGACTAATTATCATGGACAGAGGGAGTATATATGTGTATATTTATGGAATTAAAGATTTATAAACATTATAATTTGTTTCATTTTGAATTTGATCCTTTAGATTACACATTTTAATTTTGATCATATAAATTTAAAAATATTTTAATTTTGATATTTTTACAAACTTACAGAACCAAAATCCTCTAAATTTGTAAAAGGACCAAAATCAAATATTTTTAAACTTATAAGACCAAAATCAAAATGTGTAAATCATGTGGATCAAATTTAAATTTTTAACAAGTTATAGGAAAAAAACTTTTTCCCTATATATATATACACATCACTTTTGTATATACATAAAAGTTGTGCGTCTCATATATATGCATCACTTTTGTATATACATAAAAGTTTTGCGTCTCATATATACATCACTTTGTTATTTATACAAAAGCTATACATACCATATATATATATATATATATATATATATATATATATATACCCGACTTAATCTTATATATATTAGGTGAACCGTGCAATTAAAGTGCATTTTTTAAAATTACACTACTATTGAAAAGTCATACATTTTATTATTGAAAAATTTATTTTTAATGTGTAACTTTTCAGTAATAATACGTGTGACTTTTAAGTTTTAAAAATACATTTGACATTTGAGTTACACGGTGCACCCGATATACAAAAAATTGACTCACATACCCACTGCACACCATTTTTGTATATTAGAGCTGTCAAAACAAGTCTGACCCAAAAAGCCCGGCCCGGTACGATGTATTTAACCTATTTTGCTCTGATGTATTTAATTATTTCTTGGTGTTTATAATAGTATTATGAATCATTTTAGTTATTGCAGTTGGCTTTGTTGATGTTTGGTCATCTAATTCGAGGATACTATGACCGGATCAGATAAAATTTTGGTGTAATAATGATTTTTATTTTTTTCGGCTCCAAATTTTGGTATTAATTCTCTTAGCTTGTTTATGTGAATTGCTTGATCTTAACTTGTTTGTTTCTTTTAGAATGTGGGTTGGTGTTAATTCTCTTAGCATGTTTCCGTGAATTTTTCTTAGGTTGTTTTTTTCTTTTAGAATGTGGGTTGGTGTTAATCCTCTTAGCTTGTTTATGTGAATTATTCTTAGGTTGTTTGTTTCTTCAAAAATATGGGTTGGTATTAATTCTCTTAGTTTGTTTATGTGAATTTCTCTTAGGTTGTTTATTTCTTTTAGAATGTGGATTGGTATTAATTCTCTTAGTTTGTATAATGGTTGTTTTTCTTGTGGGCATAATCACAGTTTTTCATGTGGATTTAGTATTTGTTTCATTGTAGAACTATTTCTATTATTGCAATGATTGGTTTTTACATCACATTGGCCCAAGCATCTCATGGTGTTATTGAATTAAGCACGCTTTATTTATCCTCAACATGTTTGAATTATGTCAATCTTTTGGATTGGTGTTAATTCTTTTAGCTTGTTTATGCGAATAATTCTTAGGTTGTTTGTTTCTTTAAAAATGTGGGTCGGTGTTAATTCTCTTAGCTTGTTTATGTGAATTGCTCTTAGGTTGTTTATTTCTTATAAAATGTGGGTTGGTGTTAATTCTCTTAGCTTGTATAATGGTTGTAGTTTTTCATGTGGGCTTAGTGTTAGTTTCATTGTAGAACTATTTCTATTATTGCAATGATTGGTTTATATTACATCGGCCCAAGCATCTCATGGTGTTATTGAATTTTGCACGCTTTATTTATCCTCAACATGTTTAAATTATGTCAATCTTGTGTACAACGTAAAAATACTTTTCTCCAACTACTTGCATATATATAGGAAAATCCCTTGACAAGAGCATACATGCATGAGGGTGAGCCGTTGTTTGATGCAATGATGTTGATTTTCAAAGATCCAAAAACAGAAGTAGAAGATGATGAATCGAACATTTTGATGCCTCATGACAACGACAGTATGAATTGAAATAATGTGATTAATTTTCCCTCAAGACCCACACCTACCTCCACCCCCGATCTGACCTCAGCAGTAGCCGCAGACTGATTAGGGTCATATTTGCATCAATTTGTGCACATTTATATATGAATTTCTAGAGTTTTGCATGCATTTAGAGCCTTAATTACTATGTATTTTGTTAATTGTTATTTATGCTTCATTAAAAAAAATTATTATTCATTTAATTAAGTGATTCCAAGAATTTAATTAATTTTGATAATTTAATTAATGATTATATTATTATAAGCCTTTTAACTTAATTTGAATTGAAAAGTGCGGCACAAGTAGGAAAGAGTCGTCCCTTCCTGGACCACCACTCAAAATTCTGTTCCAACTATATTATCTATAGTGCCAGTGGAGGCTCAACTACAACCACAACTGTAGTACACTCCATGGAAACCACCGTACCACCACAGCGCTCCACCAGCAATGAAGCAACCGCCTGCGCAACCACCATTCATACCACCGCGTGGCACATAACCCACTGACTTGCGCCTGAAACCGCTCAGCCGCCGCTCGATTTACTATCGGAATCATGCCACTAACCGTCTGCAAAACCGTCTATCCAGCCGCAACGCCACACCTCTAGCCGCTGCTCCAAATCCGCACCTCACGCCCGATTCCGCTGCACCTTCGACGCACAGCCATTCGAAGCCCCCTTCGTTCCTTCTTTAATTTCGCCGCCTGAATGGCCTCCACCGCCACACAGCTTCCGATCGAAGGAAGCACCCACACTGCTCTGTTCCGCCAAACGTCGCCGGCAACAGCCCGCTTCACGTCCTACCAGTGCGCCCACAACCACCGAGATGCCGCCGCTGTTTCACGCCTCTGCCCATTTCTGCCACAAACCACCTCTATTGATGGTAATTGAAAAGAATCAATTTGGGCCCTCTTATTTTATTTGTTAAGGCCCAAAGCCTTTTTAATAAAAAGCCCATTTTCATTTGCTCAAAGTTTATATATATTCCTTTTGAGGGGTTTACGAATCAGCGATTAGAATAGATTAGATGACAGTAGATTAGGAGTAGAAATTAGGATTAAACAAAATTGTTTTCGTTGATTTTAATTCATGAGGATTAGGGATTATTCTTCTACTGCACTTTGAATTTTTGTTATTGATTTCTTTAGATTGATTTGTTATTTTGATTTCTTGAACGTAGATTAATTTCTTCAAGTTTCTAGGTTTTATGCAAGTTCTTGTTTCAATTATCTCGTACAATATTTTTCTAGTCGATAATTTATTTATATTTTCTGTGATGATGTCTTTTGTTTCAATTATTCCTATTATAATCTTCTTTAATGTTAGATTTATCTATGTTATTTTGTTAATTTATTTTGTCTCAGTTATCCCTGTTTACACATTAATTATGAGCTAGACCCTTTGTTTTGGGTGAAGAAAATTATGAATCATTATAGTATTTGGCTTCAATTTCTTTTGTAGGTTCTTTGATGAGATGAGTCCTTTTAGTAGGTTACTGAGACACTTAGGGTTTAATTTCTATTGATTAATATTTGAGTTCTAATTACAACAATAAGAGAGTTGAGTGAGAAGGATAAGGGTATTCAATTGGTAGTAATGAATTCTAGGTTTAATGGTTAAGGTTCCTATGACATTGAGAGATGCTTAGACACTGAGAACAAGACTACTAGAGTGTTGAAATATGAATGAGAGTTCTATTTCAGCAGGACAGTAATGTTTGACTTACTCATTAGATAACTTTTACAATTGAATTTTAGAGATTTGCTATCATTGTTACATAATGAAATTCACCCGAAGCATTTCATCACTCCTGCACGTTTTAATTTAGGTTATTATTTTCGTATTCTTGATTCATTTTAATTCCTACATTTTAAGTAGCTAATTAGTTCTAGATTCTTAGTATTTAGTTACTTTTATTTTCTGCTTTAATTAGTCATTAGTTAGGAACCCCAAATTTACAAATTTCATTCTTGTTTATTTGATTCATCACACAAATCTTAGGATTAAATTTGTCTCATTGCCTTCCGTGGATTCAATATTTATAACTTGGTCAGCTTACCACTACACGATCTTATACATTTGTAGAGTGCATTTGTGTGCGAACACAAATTGCTAGTCAAGTTTTTGACGCCGTTGCCGGGGAAGCAACATAGATAGTTTAATTTTAGGTTTTGTGTGTTTGAGTCATTTTAATTCCTTTTAACTCGTTGGACTTGTTGATTGTTTTGTAGGAGTGAGCTTCATTGAAGAGGAGGAACGAATGCGACATAAATTTTATGGATTATGCATCTCACCCATACTTGCATCCTCCTCAATCAAACTTTGTGGATTATAATGAGAGGGTAGCTCGGGTGGAAGAAGAAAGCAAGAGCCTTAGGAGCATGATGATGATGCTCATGGAGATTGTTAAGTACCTATTTAGATTTTGATGTGTGCAAAACATGTATTCTTAATTGGATTAAAACTAATATCTTGACTTGAGAAAATTGACTTAGATATAGTTGTTAAAAGGAAAGTGTACAACTGTATAATTGATCACCCTACAACTATGACATTACCTTACAGCTGTAATGTTTCTCTACAGTCAGTTTCTATTTTTTAGGACCCTACAACTGCAAAGTTCAAGAGCCTACAATTGATATATTCGTTTGAAGACTGGAGTACAAATTCAAGATATAATGAAGATTATCAAGACCCTTAAGCTCAAATTAGTGTAGCAATTTTTGCACTCACTATAAAGTACTTAAGAAGAGTTTTTCACAAAGTTTCTGGAGGTTATTAAAGACTAATTCAAGTCAATCAGAATTCTGTGAATGAAGACAAATAGTACACCCAGTACTACTCTGTGTGAAGGATGATGACCACTTCAAACATGCCTATAGAGAGAGGAGCGTTATCCAGAATTCAAATTTGAATCTCTCAACGGACATGTCACACCCCTCCATCTATAAATAGAAGAAGTTCTTAGAGGAAGCAACAACAACAACCTGAGCATTCAAGCATTCAACCTAAGCAAGTCTATAGTCAACAAATCAGAGAAAGAGAGAGATCTTATTTTCTTATTATTCCCTGTGATTAATAGGATAGTTGGTTAGGATTTTCTTAGAAAGAATCACTCTTATTGTTGTTGTTCCCTCACTAGTTTTTATTTTCTACTTAGTGTAGATATCTCTTTGTGAGGTTTGTTAACTCTTAGTGAGTTGTTCTAAGTGAATGGGATAGTAGTTAATCTCTTGTTAGATTGGTGTGCAATCATACCCCCATAGGCACAATTCATCTTGGAAGATTGGTGTGAAAGGTTCTTGCACAAGTAGGCCCCAAAATTGACCTTCAAGCTCTTGGTCATTGAATAGAGAATATAGAGTTCCTTATTCCTCACTCCTCCCGTCTCATATCTAGCAAAAGCGGTGTTTCCTAGCACTTTTTGAGCATAAGTAAAGATCGGGTTGGCAATTTGAGCCACCTTAGAACCAGGTGAGTTAGCTCACCTGGCCACCGGGCTCTCACTTGAGTGTGTGACCCAGGGTCGATTCCCTCTGGGAATGAATAGGAGGGAGATATAAGGTTGACTTGGAGATATGAGTGTTTGGAAACTTGGTGAACTAACTTCTATCTACTAACAACTAACATTTACCGATAAAAAAAAAATTGAGCCACCTTAGAGTGTTGAGCTAGGAATTCTTGCCCCTTATCTCTTAATATCTTTCTCCAAAATGATTGCCCAATAACAAACCGCTCCTTGTCATAATGGTTGCATGTTGAAGTCTTCTCACAACCGAATACAAGGTTCACCTCTTGGATCGTCATGCTAAAAGCTTTGTTGTCAATGCGGAAATATATCCTACTAGGCATGCCACCTACTTCCTTGAGCTTGAAGGTGCTAAGGAACTCAATATTGAGCTTTGAGTATGAATTATCGTGGATACGAAGTAATCCACTCCATCTTATGTTGTTGAATAGCTCCTCAACATCTTCCCCGAATTGCAAGAACTCTACGGTCTCCTTGTCGAAGTATTTAGCTCCATAATACTCTATATTGACAATCATTTCGAACTTGTTGAAGTAGTCCACATTATCTCCAAAAGAAAAACTGAAAAGAGAGGGCTTGTAGTTGCAATTCTCATAGCATTCCCCTTCTAGACCAACATCATTCTTAATACGACCCTTCTTAGTCCTAGAGCTTGAAGCCTTTCCTTTCCCTTTGTTAGAAATCTCCTACAAAAATGCAAAGCATGAACACGAGAAGGAAACAATAAACTAAAGTATAGTAACTACTCATGCATAAAGCAAGCTAGTAAGAACAATGAGGTCATAAATGCAAGAATCAAGGAATTACTCATGCAAGTCACTATTCATGTCAATGTTATTTCACAATTAATCTTCAACAAAACATAATTCATAGGTGAATCAATCAAATTAATCCAACCCATTGCAATTTTAAATCAAAACAATAAGCATCAAGCATGAATTCATGATAAAGATTTGTTGGTCCCGAAACAAGTATAATCAGTGTATGGGGGGGGGGAATACACTGATGTCAGATTTTCCCGAAATCTCAGGAAAATGCTCTTTCAAACTTAGTCAGGAAGATCCTGAAAATGTTCAGTCTACTGATGGTCCTCAGGGGCAGCAGGGACGGATCAACAATGAACCAGTTAAGCTAAGTCAGAGTTGCGCTCTCAGAAGCTCAGTAGAGATAACAATCCTACTGACCGCTCGGAAGCTAGTCAGTTGGGCTACTATCTCAGTAAGCTCAGTTTAGTGCAGAATGTGAGCCCTTAAGTGTTTACTCGTTTTAGTTCTGAAAACTTATCAGTTTGCTTAGTGAAAACGTGGTTAAGGCTGGTGCACAGTTTACTGATCAGGATGATAAGTCAGTCCTGATGGTTTTTCAGAAACAATGCAAGTATGCTTCAGTTTAATATGAATGACAGTTTATGATCCTGAGCAAATAGTAAATCAGCACGCAAGGGTCTTTTTAACGTGGTTCAGAGATAACCAAATCCTACTTCCACGACCTGATTGAACAGGAAGCTATCCTCAAAACCCTGAGGATAGGTACTTGATTTTTACGTGCCAAGAGACACGAGTAGCCAACTTCCTCTCTTAGGAACTGACCCCTGGGTGGTTTTACAAGTCCCAGTCCTTCCTACCAACCAACTCACAACCTGAGGGGTTTGGTATTCACGTTTCCAACTATTGTGTATTGATCCTTCTAACAAATCAGTTCTAAGGATAGGATCAATACTCTAAGCAAAATACAGATTAGATTCCTACTACAACACTAGGGAAATTTAAGGTTTCAGAGTGTTGCTTCAAATGAAATTTGAGTGCTTGGAATCTTGAGAGTTTCACTTGGAAATTTCCCGTTAGCCTTGAATGGGAGCAAGACATTCTGTATTTATAGGGAGGTTTGAAATAAATCCGTTGGAAGTGATCCGTTTCAAACCTTCCTATTTAGGGTAGGTGCAGGTTCTGGTTGTCCTTGTCTGACAGAGACCATACCTAGTATGGCAAAGTTTCTGATCTGCCGTCTGCACCTCTGAGAAGCATTAAATGCGCTCAGTCTCCGTACATACGTGTCGCCTTCTAACTGGTCGCTTGTCCAACGGCTAGTTTATCGGTATTGACTTTACTGATCCTCGTACATTTATAACTCTGAGTTCCTCATTCTTTACTCAGCATAAATGTTTGTCTTATGTTGGAGACTCTGACATTCTTTCTGCTTCATCAGACTTCCATTCGCACGTGTAACCTTTGGGTCTCAGGACTTACAAGTATCAGGTTAACTGATACTAGACCCAAGTCAGGACTTATGAACATCAGAAGGACATTCAGCCTGATCAAGGTTACACACTGCCTTCACTGATAGAGACTTCCCTGAGCATGCTTAGTCTACTCAGTTCTGTCAGGATCAGTGGTCTTCTCCGGGATGGCTTCTTCGCAGCTTCAGGAGTCTTTCTAGGTTTTTCAGGTTCAGCTTCAGGTTGACCATCTTCAGGACGATCAACACCTTCAGGGTTGTAACAGCTTCAGACTTCAGACTTCATGGATGTCTCCATCAGTCTTCACTTCTCAACACGTTCCCCCTGAACTGAATACCTGTGAATAGAAAAATCTATTCTAACCTATCTATCCTGAGCCTATCATCCTGATGAACTATACTTAGGCAAATTCATCAAGGGGTTTTGGGATCTAATCAAAACACTTAAGATTGTCCCAACAATTTTCCCCTTTTTGATGATGCCAAAACCCTTAGAAAAATCCTACCATCTAAACAAGTTACTGATATAAATCAGTATTCAGTTCAGGAACCTAAACCAGGTCCTTAGTTCTATAAGATGGAAACAGGAAAGGGTTAGTACAGTTCTTGATAAAGAGCAGAAAAGTAAATCAGGAGTCAATGAGATGTTGTCTCAGGAATGTAAAAAGTTTCATTGATAGGATGGTTAAGTACATGGTTTCCTGAAACTATTACAAATGATCCTGAGACACTAATCCAGAAAAACTAGTCTTCACTCTTCATCATCCCACCTAGCCAAGGAGATCCCATACTTCTTCAGGACTCTTAGCTTGACCTCATGGAACATTTTCTGATCTTAGAGAGCTCTAGTTCTTGAAGCAATCATTGCAATCTCCTTTCTAATCAGCTCCGTGTTCAGGTGGTTGTTGATGCCGAGGGTTGTAGGCGGATAGGTGATGTGCTCAGGTGCCCTGATCTGAACTTCTGCTCTGTCAGCATGATGAACAATTTCTCCCCAAAGTTCATTATGATGCAGGGCCATCCATTCAGCAAAGATGATGTTCTTGTCTTTGCCTTCGGATGTCTTCAGCCAGTTCCCGACGACATAGTACTGATCGACAAACTCCTTCTTGATCAGAACCTAAGTTCAGTTCAGGAGGTACAAAATTGTCAACGTATTCAAACACACAGGGACCGGCATCCTGAGCATCAACCTTCTTCTTAGACGCAGCAGCTTTATTCTTCCCAGCTTCAGGGGCAGACTTTTTCTTAGGATCAGTCTTCTCCTTCAGCACAGCCATGCCTTCCTTCAGCTTTTGGAGCTCAGTAGCCTGGCTCCTGACCTGCATCGCAGTCTCCAGAGTTAGCTGCTTTGTTTTCTTCCTTCCCTCAACAACGGGATCACCAGGGAAGCGTTGCTCCTCACACTCCTCCATCAGATCTTCCACGGAAACATCAGCTTTCCGCTTCTGAGCCAACTTGGGATTTTTTAGAGCTATCTTCCCTTCCCCCTTTTTGGCAGCATCAAAGGGGTCCTTGTCCTCATCGACTTTCTTCTGAATATCCTGAATCAGGATCCCATGTGATGCTTGCTGATCGGATACCACCTCAAAAGCCTTAGCCAGTTTCTCATTGGCTTCAGCTCTGAGCAGACTGTCAGAGAGGTGCTCATTGAATTCCCTCCGCATGACAGCAATCTCCTCCTTCCGGATTGTGCTTTCAGATAGCATTGTGTTCAGGGACTTGTGCCATGCATCATTGGTAGACTTCTGGCTTTCACTCCACTTAGCCATAAGAGCAGTATCTCCTCTGTCTGCTTCTTCCCGAGCCACTGTCCTGATCTGGGCCTCCTGCCCCTTCAGTGCTTCAGCGATCAGTGCCTTGATCCTGTTATCTAGGCCACTGAGAGAAGTGTTAATCATTTCTTGTACTTGATCAGTAGTGACTCCGGATGATCGTTGTT